>JBBBDQ010002356.1:1017500-1092500 GCA_037127315.1 Ascarosepion bandense
TGTTTTCAACCTCGGATAGGTCCGGATGGAAACACGAACTTGTGTATTAGTGAAACGTATATATTCAACGAGAGAACAAATACAAAGTGTGTTACACGTCAGCCGGACTTCCAAGTATTAGACCGGGGTGACTCAACTCAGTTCAACTCAGCCCCGAGAGGCATATTCTCCCGGTATTCATAATAATAGGAAGAGTTCATTATAGTACAAAATGGGTAGGTTCCATAACAGAGTGGAAGGACAGAGTAACTTCAATATCCCAGGCAAGCTATTGCTTCCTATTCCGCCTTGAATGTTAAACCGCAATTGTGAGATGAAGGGCGATGGTAATCGAATAAAATTAACGTTTCTCAGTAAAAATGCTGTGAATGCACATGTAGATCTATAAAAGCGACGAGTGTGGACGTTGTTTAAATATTTGTTTGTTTGTTTGATAGATTCGACTTAGCTTCTGCATTTTGCGGTCTGGCTCGACGGGAGTTGCGCTCAGATGTAAATCAAAATTTTAGAACGCTAACGACACCTTGAAATTTTTGAGAAAGCCAAAATTAGAGGTAGAAAGATATATATCATCACCCCACAAAGTCAGGGATCAGCTTATGTATTGGTTATAATATAGAATCGATTACCCCACTTTATATTATCTATATCTATATATGCTGTCCCTCCCCCTCCCACCTTAATCCAATAGACACATTCTACATTGTTATCTATATCTATAAAAGTGACGAGGATGGACGTTGTGTAAGTATTTGTATGTTTGATAGATTCGACTTAGCGTCTGCATTTTGCAGTCTAGCTCGATGGGAGTTGCGTTCAGATGTAGATCAAAATTTTAGAACGCTAACGACACCTTGAAATTTTTGAGAAAGCCAAAATTAGGGGTAGAAAAATATATATTACCCCCCTACAAAGTCAGAGATCAGTTTATGTATTGATTATAATATCGAATTGTAAGTGTCGCAGAAAGAAGTACTTTAAATTTCGATTTCGAATCACACTCTCTCCGCCGTCAGATCTTTATCTGCCTTTTTTCGTCTTGGGCGATGCTAAGTTAGATCGCATCAGATCGTTTTTGATTGGTTGGTTTCTAAGTGGCTGGTCAAGCCAATCAGCACGAGCAATCACTCATATAGATGGAACGTGTCTCCGCGAATCTCTTTTTGTCACGTCTAGTCTCGTGATAGACAGGCATGTTTCTTTCTCTACTATCTTGGCAACACTCACCTAAAATTTTGAACATACAGGCTAGACAACTCCTTGCACGCTTTGCTCTACAAGGTAAGTCTTTTCTTTTGCCACAAGAATCGGTCACCCCACTTTAAATTATCTATATCTATATATGTGGCCCCTCTCTCTCCTGCCCTAATTCAATAGAGACATTCTACATATCTCTATCTATAAAAGTGGCGAGGGTGGACATTGTGTAAGTATTTGTTTGTTTGATAGGTTCGACTTAGCGTCTGCATTTTGCGGTCTAGCTCGACGGAAGTTGCGCTCAGGTGTAGATCAACATTTTAGAACGCTAACTACACCTTGAAATTTTTGAGAAAGCCAAAATTAGGGGTAGAAAAATATTTATTATCACCCCACAAAATCAGGGATCAGTTTATGTATTGATTATAATATAGAATCGATCACTCCACATTATATTATCTATATTTATATATGTTGCCCCTCCTCCTCCAATGCAATAGAGACATTCTACATTGTTATCTATATCTATAAAAGTGACGAGGGTGGACGTTGTGTAAGTATTTGCTATGTCAATTTATCATATGGTTTTTTATTCTTATTATTCCTTAAACTACCCGAGTGAAACCAGGCTAAACTGCTAGTCTATATCTATAAAAGTGACGAGGGTGGACGTTGTGTATTTGCTATGTAAATTCATCATATGGTTTTTTATTCTTATCATTCCTTAAACGACCCGAGTGAAACCGGGCTAAACAGCTAGTTAAGAAATAAAGAGAATAAAGAATATGAAAACAGGCACGACAGTGTTACACTTGGAAATGACGTGGCTTCAATCAAACAAATAGTATTAACACGAACTATTTTAGATATCTTAACGAATAACTTGGACTTTGAAATCTAAACTTATTACTCTATCCAAGCGGTTGACTTACAAACGAATAAGAGGACCTGTCTGATTGTCGATGAAAGTTATTTTTTTAAAATATCACATTCGAGAATTGAAAGAATGATGAAGCATGATGGTTTCAGTTATTCCATAATTGTGTGTCAGGTTGTGGTCCAGTGGATATCGACTCGGAACGAGAAATCGGAGAGCCGAGTTCGAATTCCAGTTGAATTCGTTGCAATCATATACGCACAAATACCCTTGGGAAAGGTATTAATCCGTCTCTTCCCTCCAGCAATGGGTCAAATAACAGGACGGATTGGGTTCTATAGCCTTGGTTGGCAACCAGTCTACCACAGAAAGCAATGGCAACCTACTGCGGGATAATCTTCTGCCCAGTCAGTCATGTCTCGAAAGAGACATGATCGCCCAAGCGTGTATCACGTATGGCACTTAACTGACTGACGTAATACACGCTTGGGTGATCATGTCTCGAAAGAGACATGACTGACTCGACAGAAGATTATCCCGCAGTAGGTTGCCATTGCTTTCTGCGGTAGACTGGTTGCCAGCCAAGGCGATAGAACCCAACCTGTCTTGCTATTTGACACATAGCTAGATAAGAGAAGAAGTGTATTATATTATTAAGTAGTAATTAGTGGAGGATAAGTTAATTACTTCATAGCAATATAGACCTGATCCCCCACTTTATTCCCAGTAGAAATCTTCAGCATGTTTTCAACTATTATATACAGTCAGTGAGTTAAGTGCTATCAGTGATACACGATTGGGTGATCATGTCTTGAAAGAGACATGACTGACTGAGCAGAAGATTATCCCGCAGTAGGTTGTCATTTCTTTCTACAGTACACTGGTTGCAAACCAAGGCTATAGAATCTAATCTGTCCTGCTATTTAACCCATAGCTAGAGGGAGAAGAGTGGGATTAATACCTTTCTCAAGGGTATTTGTGCGTAAGAGAATGCCACGAATTCGACCGGAATTCGAACTAGGCTCTCCGATTTCTCGTTTCGAACTGATATCCGCTGCTCCGTAAACGGACAATTGTTTGTACAATTAGAAAGAATAGAAAACCCGATAAGATACTGAGTTAGGTGCTGGAGATTTGTGGTGTCATGCTGCCATTCAATCTTCAGTGATAAAAAAAATCTAAACCAAAACAACATAGAAATACATGAAACATTTTTATTAAAGACTAATCGAACGTTGAAGTTTCGAGACGGCTTGCTATCACTTGATGCTCCACTAAACCAATCGACACTCCTGGTATGAAAAATTAATAATAGTAATAATAAAAATAATAACAAAAATAATGAATATAATGATTCAATGTAGATTAATCGTATTTGTGGGTGAAAGAAAAAAAGAAAATATCAGGAATAATTTTCTTCCATTTGTTCATTTCTTTTTTCTTTTTATATTTAGCATTGCTTGTCTGGGCCAAATCCATTGCAATAACACAAAATGCGAAGATTAGGAAGAATTTTTGGATCTATTTTTATGATTTTTTTTTTCTAGATGATTTATATTCTTCCAAACTTTCATTGATATTACTTTTTTTTTATCCGTCATTTGTTTCTCTGTAGAAATGCAAGATTTGGGTGAGCGATTTTATTGTATATCAAGTTGAATAAATTTGGACGACGTTGAGATGCTTATAGCCCCAAATCTTAACGGGATTTGTTTTTATGTGAATTCCTTAGATAGATAGATAGATAGATCATGGGAAGGCTGAAAGAGATAATGGGCAGGCTGAGTAAGATGGATATTAGGCAGGCTAGATATATAGATAGATAGATAATCGACTGACTGAAATAGATAGATAATAGACAGGCTGATATATATAGATAGATAGTTAATAGACAGACTGCGATAGATAGATAATGAACGAGGCTGAGATAGATAATGGGCAGGTTGAGATAGATAGATAGATAATGAACGAGCTGAAATAGATAATGGGCAGGCAGATAGATAGATAATGGGCAGGCTGAAGGATAGATAGATAATAGGCAGGCTGAGATAGATAGATAGATAGATAGATAGACAGGTAGATTGATAATGGGCAAGATAGATAGATAGATAATGGGCAAGATAGATAGATAGATAGATAGATAGATGAATAATGGGCAGGCTGAAATAGATAGATAGATAATGAACGAGCTGAAATAGAAAATGGGTAGGCTGAAATATATAGCTAGATAGATAATGGGTAGGCTGAAATAGATAATGGACGGGCTGATATATATAGATAATGGGCAAGGCTGAAATAGATGGATAATGAAAATAGGCTGAAAAATAGAAAATGGGCTTGAGCTGAAATATATGGCTAGATAGATAATGGGTAAGCTGAAATAGATAATGGGCAGGCTGATATATATAGATAGATAGTTAATGGGCAGGCTGCGATAGATAGATAATGGGTAGGCTGAAATAGATAATGGGCAGGCTGAGATGGATAATGGGCAGATTAAGATAGATAGATGAATGAGCAGGCTGAAATAGATAATGGGCAGGCTAGATAGATAGATAAATGAACGAACTGAGATAGATAGATAGATAGATAGATAGATAGATAGATAATGGGCAGGATAGATAGATGGATAGATAGATAGATGGATAGATAGATAGATAGATAGATAGATAGATAGATAGATAATAGACAGGATGGATAGATAGATAGATAGATAGATAGATAGATAAATGAAGGATGGATAGATAGATAGATAGATTAATGGGCAGGATAGATAGATAGATAGATAGATAGATAGATAGATAGATAGATAGATAGATAGATAGATAGATAGATAGATAGATAGATAGATAGATAGATAGATAGATGATAGATAGATAGATAGATAGATAGATAGATAGATAGATAGATAGATAGATAGATAGATAGATAGATAGATAGATAGATAGATAGATAGATAGATAATGGACAGGATAGATAGATAGATAGATAGATAGATAGATAGATAGATAGATAGATAGATAGATAGATAGATAGATAGATAGATAGATAGATAGATAGATAGATAGATAGATAGATAGATAGATAGATAGATAATGGAAGGATAGATAGATAATAGGCAGGCTGAGATAGATAGATAGATAGATAGATAGATAGATAGATAGATAATGGGCAGGATAGATAGATAGATAGATAGATAGATAGATAGATAGATAAGGGCAGGATAGATAGATAGATAGATAGATAGATAATGGGATAGGATAGATAGATAGATAGATAGATAGATAATGGGCAGGATAGATAGATAGATAATGGGCAGGATAGATAGATAGATAATGGGCAGGATAGATAGATAGATAGATAGATAGATAATGGGCAGGATAGATAGATAGATAGATAGATAATGGGCAGGATAGATAGATAGATAGATAGATAATGGGCAGGATAGATAGATAGATAGATAGATAGATAGATAGATAGATAATGGGCAGGATAGATAGATAGATAATGGGCAGGATAGATAGATAGATAGATAATGGGCAGGATAGATAGATAGATAGATAGATAGATAGATAGATAATGGGCAGGATAGATAGATAGATAGATAGATAATGGGTAGGGTAGATAGATAGATAGATAGATAGATAGGGATAATGGGATAGGATAGATAGATAGATAGATAGATAATGGGCAGGATAGATAGATAGATAATGGGCAGGATAGATAGATAGATAATGGGCAGGATAGATAGATAGATAGATAATGGGCAGGATAGATAATGGGCAGGCTGAGATAGATGGATAATGGGCAGGATGAGATAAATAATGGGCAGGCTGAAATAGATAGATAGATAATGGGCCGGCTGAAATAGATAATGGGCAGGCTGAAATAGATAATGTGCAGGCTGAAATAAACAGATAGATAGAGAGATAGATAATAGGCAGGCTGAGATAGATAGATAGATAATGGGCAGGCTGAGATAGATAGATAATGGGCAGGCTGAAATAGATAGATAATGGGCAGGCTGAAATAGATTGTTTGCGGTTCGTCAACGCTTTCTGTGCTGTTTAAAGCAGAGAGTAGCTCTATTAGATAGATTGATGAATAAATATGGAGCCGTAAGTATGAAAATGATGCGATAGATAGATATTGTACCGGATAAGAAATTAATTAAAATCAACTCTTTTCTTCACTTTTACAAAAATTCACAACGACGTGTGAAATCCTGGTTTTCCAAACTAGAAAAAGACTGACCATGTCGAAAATCGAAACCGGATTTCGCAAGTCGGTGTTAAAATGATTTTTGATCAATGGGAGCGATTTACAAAACTTGAAGACTTCGCGAGCAGGTGCGAAAATCTGAATACTATAAAAGGTCCCGGTCAGATACAATCACAGAGAGTCACACATGCTAAGACGACAAGCGAAAATGTAACGAGAGAAGCTTCAAGCTGAACCGGATATTTGTCCTCTTTCTCTTTCCTTCTGTTGATTCCGTTTAATTCTACTTTTCCATCCAAAGAAATTCCTACTGAATACATACATAAATACATACGTACTTACGTATGCATATACTCTTTCAACAATTTCTACTACGAACATTTTCTACATTTCTTGATACCCATAACTTTATCACTGAACACGAACTCTACTTTTAATTTCTTAATGTTTCTAATTGAACAATTACTACTACAACTTGTGTTATTCTTTCCTTTTAATAAATTTCTATTTTTACATGAAAAATGAATATTTTATTCTTACACTATTCCATCCTGCCGACAACCGAGCTTCTGATAATTCTGCATAAATCCTGTAAGCTGTAGGGAGTTCGGGTATGACTGACACAAGGCCGAATAAAAAAAAACATAAACTAGCTCCCTACACTATCATATAAACAAACAATGATACAATGATGGGATACAATGAAGAGAGTGAGATGGATATATAGATATTTTTTTTAATCGTATCACCCCGAGCAAGGCGGTAACGCCACTGATGTGCAGGGGGGCTACGTAATAGTGAAAAGAATGGAAAAGAGCAAAGCCGGAAACCACATTCTAAACAGGGAACAAGGGATGAGCCTCTTAACCTGTTCAATAGACGTGGCTGGAGTGTGAACCGGGCGATAGATAGATCTATCTACTCCAATTGAAAAAAAAACAAAAAAACAAAAACAAAGTGATAAGATTGGAAAAGAGAAAGCCGATTGAAAAGAGACAACAGATTGAAATAGATAAATAGGTAAATTTTCGTTTTAGGTCCCGAAGGCTTTTTCGCCTTCAAATTTATCAAAATATCAATTTCTGTGCAAATGTATATGCTAAACTCAAATCAACAATTAGTTATTGAAGAAACCTACCTTTTTTTTTATCTGAACGTCCAGAAACAAACGAACTACATCTCGCACTTTTTGTCTCGTAACTCTCATGAAGTCATGTAATTAACTGCAGAATGACTTTCTGCGTAGGCAACAAATTTAGGCCGATTTACTTCCTTTACTGAAACTTCCGCCGATTTACTTCCTGTAATGAAAGTAATACGCGTAGAAATAAAATAGCGTATTACTTTCATTACAGGAAGTAAATAGGCTGAAGTTTCAGTGAAGGAAGCAAATCGGCCGAAAATAGACCGAAATTTGTTGTCCTACGCCGAAAGTCATTCATCAGTTAATTACATGACTGCGTTAGAGTTGCGGGAGACAAAATGTAGTTCGGTTTTTTTCTGGCCGTTCAGATAAAAAAGGTAGGTTTCTTCAATAACTAATTGCTGATTTGAGTTCAGCATATACATTTGCACAGAAATAATGCTATTTTAGATAAATTTGAAGGGGGGAAAAGCCTTCGGGACCTAAAACGAAAATTAAGCGATTATTAATGAAGAGTGAGATGGATATATGAACGGATTGAGAGGTTGGACAGGTGAAGAGGCTCATCCCTTGTTTCTTGTTTAGGATGTGGTTCACGGCTTTCTTTTTTCCAATCATTCTACTCTTAAGTAGCCCCATGCGCATCAGTGGCGTTACCGCCTTGCTTGGGGTGATATGATTAAAAAAAAAAAACAAACAAAAACAAAAAAAAACGAGCCAGTATGAATAGAACGAATTTCGAGAATTTCAATAGGTTGCGAATGATAATTTAATGAAGCACTGATTCTTAGCCTACCTTTAAAAGTAGTACTCTTTTCGAGATCGTTATATAAATATCCATCCCCTAGAAAGAAACAACGTCGAATAAGACTCTGGAAACTAGGAGTGAACAAAACTGTGTGTCCGAAAAAGAGAGGAGGAGGCGTGTCTGGAGAGGAATGACAGGCTTGTTAAAAAAAAAAACGTTTTATTTTGCTACAGCCATGATTAATGTTCATTAGACTTAATAAAAAGCTTTTATCATTGATCAATTCTAGTTACCCCTACTTTTTTTCTCTTTCTTCTTCGTTTTTTTTTGGGGGGGGGGGGGGCGATTTTTTTTCCTTCACTTTTAGTGTCGTTGAACGCAATGACAGTGTAACAAGCTTCAAAGAAATTGCTTTGAAGTCTTTCATATGACGAGAAAGAACAGTGATTCGAATCCGGAACAAACAATTTATATTGGATCGAACAGAAAGCAAGTCCACGAGTGGAGTCATTCCAGTCTAACGGATGCGATCAAATGAACATTTTTTTAAGGCGTTTAATAGTGAAACTTTGGAAGATTTAATTTGAAAAGTTGTTGAAAGTATATATAGACTGATAGTTTTAATAAAAACAACTCAAGTGACCATATTGAATGGAATGGATTAAGCGACGTTTGAATAAACTTTTTTATCGTCTTCAATGAATTAATACACAGAGAATATATTTAAAAAATAACATGAAATATGCCTTTGTTAAATAATACTGATTTAGTAAGCGTAGTTTAGATCTGTTGCAAGGTACCTAGGTAGAATCAAACTTGATGTGGTTTCCGGCTTTCTCTTTTCCAATCTTCTCACTTTGTTCTTTTTTTTTTCTTTTATTTTTTCAATTGGAGTAGATAGATCTATATATTGCCCGGTTCACGCTCCACCCACGTCTATTGAACAGGTTAAGAGGCTCATCCCTTGTTCCCTGTTTAGGATGTGGTTTCCGGCTTTCTCTTTTCCAATCTTTTCACTATTACGTAGCCCCCTGCACATCAGTGGCGTTACCGCCTTGCTCGGGGTAATACGATTAAAAAAAAAAATTGATATCGCAAGGCAAGCATGCTGACCATTACACCACGTATTTTTGTAGTTTATATACAGGTATGAATTCTTTACAAAATTCAAAGAAGGCCTCTAGTGTAATGTAAACATCTCGACTTCACTCACTTTCTCACGTATCATGGTTTCCATTTGTCTTTTCTACAAATATTTTCATAAAAATCGTTCTTGTAAGCTTTTAATTTTCCGCGTGCATCGACTACATAAATTTAAGCGTGATACTGGTCATAATTCACGGGTGTGTGTTGCAGTGCCGTGGATATCGATTCGGAACGACAAATCGGAGTGCCGAGTTCGAATTCCAGTTGAATTCGTTGCATTCACTTACGCACAAATATTTTTGGGAAAGGTATTCTTGTTCTTCCCTCCAATTATGGGTTAAATAACAGGATAGATTGGGTTCTATAGCCTTGTCTGGCAACCAATCTACCGCATAAAGCAATGGCAGCCTACTGTGGGATAATCTTTTGCCCAGTCAGCCATGTCTTTTTCGAGACATGATCGCCCAAGCATGTATCACATATGACACTTAACTGACTGATTGACTGGTCATCAGCAGAAATAAGATCCCAAAATACCAAGTACAAATCGGAAAAAACTAAAATAAAACAAATAAATAAATTTAAATACCTGGGAAGCGTTCTGACAGAGGAAAAATGTGACAGTGAGATCCGAAGATGCATTGCTATGGCCAAGGACGCATTTTAAAAGCTAACGCGTGTACTGTGAGACAGGGAAATCTCATTGGAAAGAAAGAAAAGAGTGCTGGATTGCTGTGTGATATCTGTCTTTCTATATGGCAATAAATGTTGGAAGATCTTCTCAAGGATGAAGGACAGGTTCGAGGCAGCAAAAATGTGGTTCTACAGAAGGATGCTAAGGATACTATGGACTGAAAACATGTTGGAGAGGATGCAAACAAGAAGAAAACTCATATTTAGCATCAAGAAAAAATAGCTGAAATTCCTGGGATACGTAATGAGGAAAGAGGGCCTGGAGAATTTAATATTCACAGGACAGATAGAAGGAAAGAAAGACAGGAGAAAGCAAATGGATGGCGGAGTGAGGTATGGGGAAGATAACAAAAGGACAAATACTGAGAGTGTCAAGAGGCAGAGCCAAGTGGACACGGCATATGAAGAAGAAAACTAGATTGGCAATTAGGTTTCATCGTTTTACTGTTGAACTAGGAAAATACAACCGCCACTTCTGCTTTAAGTTTCTTTTCTCGTATTTTTAGTTGTGGAATATCCTTCCTGTATATAAGGTACCGAGGCTTTACCTCGCGAATAAGGATTCTGGTTGGGGTGTTGTCTTTATATCTAGCCAGTAAGAATCGAACGAGACAGACATTCCGCATGAGGTGTAGGACTGGAATTCTTCTTCTTCTTCTTCTTCTTCTTCTTCTTCTTCTATATGCCCTGTCCTTTCAGGACGTAGGCGATCATGGCTTTCCACAACCTCCCTATCCATGGTGGCTCTTAGCACGCTTTCTCCTGTTACACCACGCAACCCTCGTTCCGTTATCCACCTGATCAGGTCCTTCAAATATGTTATCCGCTGCTTTCCCCTGTCTCTTTTTCTCTCTATCTGGCCTGTTAGTATCATGTCCTCCAAGCCCTCCTTCCTCATTGCGTGTCCCAGGAACTTTAGCTGTCTTTTCCTGATGCTCAGTATTAATTTCCTTTTCGTTTCCATTCTTTCGAAAACCTCATCATTGCTCACATGCTCGATCCATGTTATTCGCAGCTTCCTTCTGTAGAACCACATTTCAATTGCTTCAAATGTTTCCTTCATCTTCGATGATATTGTCCAGTATTCACTGTCATATTGAAGAACTGACACCACGTAGCAATCCAGTACTCTCTTCTTTGATTCTAGCAAAATTTTCCTGTTTCTTAACACTTTACTCAATGTTTCTTTCGCCATGTCAATTCGCCTTCGGATCTCTGTGTCACACTTTCCGTATTCTGTTAGAACATTTACCAGCTATTTTAATTATTGTACTTGCTTGATTTTATTATCCCCCATCTGTATTTGGCATTTTGGGCTGCCCTTTTTGCTGATGACCATGCATTCGGTTTTCTTGCAGTTTATTTGTAGTCCTTTCTTGTCACTAGGTTGCTGAAAGAATCGTCAAATTTACAGCTCTTCCCATTCTTCTTTGCCTCAGGACGATATGCTAGAAATTATTGCGGCGTCAAGTAGGCCACTCTGTAACTTCTATTATCAATTGTTAGTGATTAAAACTGCAGGAAACTATGGTGCTTTTTTTAAGGTATCATTAAATCTGTTTCATTTTACTCTTTTGTTGCGTTGACCGAAGACGACTACGCCAAACAGTAGTAATATTTCCGTGTTCAGAAATAAAGTCACAAGAAAAACGTCACAATTTATTTGTTTATAATTTATGTTAAATAATTGTACTTATATGTATATTTATTATTATTATTATTATTATTATTATTATTATTATTATTATTATTAATCATATCACCCCGAGCAAGGCGGTAACGCCACTGAAGCGCAGGGGGCTACGTAGGAGTGAAAAGATTGGAAAAGAGAAAGCCGGAGACCACATCCTAAACAAGGAACAAGGGATGAGCCTCTTCACCTGTTCAATAGACGAGGGTGGAGTGTGAACCGGGCGATAGTTTCGTCTATCTACTCCAATTGAAAAAAAAAAAAAGAGTGAAAAGATTTGAAAAGAGAAAGCCGGAAACCACCTCCTAAACAAGGAACAAGGGATGAGCCTCTTCACCTGTTCAATAGACGTGGGTGAAGTGTGAACCGGGCGATAGTTTAGTCTATCTACTCCAATTGAATAAAAAAGAAAAGAGTGAAAAGATTGGAAAAGAGAAACGTTGATTGTTGATAATTAAGACGAATATTCCAACAGACACCACGTAAAATAATGACAAAGTCTTGTGGTACTCTCGTCGAACTGTAGCGGATAAGAAATTAATTAAAATCAACTCTCTTTTTCACTTTTACAAAAATTCAAAACGACGTGTGAAATCCTGGTTTTTCCCAAACAGGATTGATCATGTGTTTAAAGAAAAAGTCGAAACCAGATTTCGCAAGTAGGTGCTAAAATGATTTTTGACGAATGGTAGCGACTTGCAAGATCAAAAAGGACTTCGCGATCTAGTGTGAAAAATGTAGATTACAATAAAAGGACTTCATCAGCGTCAGTCAGACACAGAGAGATGGGAGCTGCGAGACGAAACAACTAAAAATGTAACTTCAATTTCAAGCGACTTTGACATTGTCCTCTTTCTCTGTATCTCTTTCAACAATTACTACTACGAACATTTTGTACGAACTCTACTCATAAATTCTTAATAATGTTTCTAATTGAACATTAGCTCCTACAAATCATGTTAATCTTTCCTATTAATAAATTTCTATTTTAGCATGAAAAATGTATATTTTATTGTTCCACAATTCTACACATTCCAACCTGCCGACAACCACCCTTCTGATGAAAACATTTTGGTGATAAATCTGCATAAACCATGTATGCTGTGGGGAGTTCGGTTATGTCTGACACAAATCCGAATCAAAGAAACATTAACCATCGCCCCACGGCTACAGAGGAACACAATTTGCGAAGAAAACCTTGTAGTTGCACATTGCTTCGATAAACTCTTCTTTGAGTGACGGTGGGTGCGAAAAGTATCATCCGTAATAATGGTTCTCGCTTTGTCGTGTCCATTAAAAATTAAAAAAAATATACTGTCACAAATAATTATAATAAGATGATTATAACAAATATATTTATCATTACGATTCACCCTTTCTAAATAAATGAAAATCAACCCCTCTCTTCTTCTCTACTTGACACAAACACGTGACAGCCTCACTATCGGACAAACAGTCAACATAGATTTGACCAAAATTTATTAGCATAGAATTTCTATGCTATAGTTTCTTTTCTCGCACTTCTCTCGTGTGGCACTTTCGGTTCCATGCTTTCCCGCCAACTTTAATCTTAAACAATTTAAATGCAATGTCAATCGCTATCTACTGCCCTTCTGATTGTTCTTTTTCTCTTCTCGCTCATTAGTCATGTTTCTATTTCTGATTCTTTCACATCCAGTCACCCTTTGTGTTTTAGTGGCTTTACTGCTTTGCATGGGATGAAATCAATAAAAAAGAACAAAGAGAAAAATTGAAAATAAGTACAATCATATAATAATTCTGCTTGTTCCTTCCTTAGTTAGTTACTTAGTTCGTCCGTCCGTTGCGCCACACTCTCTACACGAGCTTTTCCTTCCCCTCTATCATTTTACTCTCTTCAGCCTTTCTCTCACCTTTGCCAAACGAAAGGGTAGTAAAGACTGAGAGAGTAGGAGGAGAGAGCCTATAGCATCAACGCATCAGTAGCAGCTTAAGCCGATATCCACCGCATCACAACACACATTGCTTTTCTTACACCAATCAAGTCTATAGAATCCAATCTGTACTGCTATTTAACCCATAGCTGAGATGGATTCATACCTTTCCCAAGGGTCAGTCAGTAGTTAAGTACCATGCGTGATACACGCTTTGGGCGTTCATGTCTCGAAAGAGACATGACTGACTGGGCAGAAGATTATCTCGCAGTAGGTTGCCATTGCTTTCTGCGGTAGACTGGTTGCCAGCCAAGACAATAGAATCCAATCTGTCCTGTTATTTAACCCATAACTAGAGGGAAGAGACGGATTAATACATTTCCTAAGGGTATTTGTGCGTAAGTAAATGCAAAGAATTCAACTGGAATTCGAACTCGGCACCCAGATTTGTCTTTCCGAGACGATATCCACTGCACTACAATGCACACAACCGCATCATAACGCACATTGTGCGTAAATTCAATTGGAATTCGAACTCTGCTCTCGGATTAATCGTTCCGAGTCGATATCCACTGCATCACAACGCACATCCAAGTATCGACATACTTCTCAATATTGCAGTTAAAAAGCTGAACTTGGCCGTTAAATCAATCTCGCACACAGCAACAAGACCAAAAAAGAAAGAATTGCTAATGTCTGCTGTCGAGCCTATGGCACCAACGCTGTGGTGGGTCGGGAACTTCAGTCAGAAAGTTGTGGGCAGGCGGGTGTTGACAGTGACTGAACATTAATGGTGTTAGGGTTGGCGGAAGTAGATTTGAAAATATTAGACGCCGTCGGAACACTTTGCCTGTTTCACCACTGAACTGGGAAGATTAGAGAAATCCACAGGGCTTATAGCTAGCATAATCTTGATTAGTTACACCGGCTATCCACCAATGAACCCCTGAACTTGTAGTTATCAATACATAGATAAAAATACCAACAGGAAGATGTCAATTTAAGAATCATATTACATTTTCTTTTCCCGTTTGGAAAAAAAAGAAAAAGAAATGTTTAAAAAGATAATTTATTGAGACCTCAAATAACCCGTTTCTTTAAGAAGAGCATTCAGCTGTGGAATAGTCGTTAGAAAGCTGGACTTACGGACAATTATAATCAATCCGATCCTCACTGGGAAAGAGTAGACATACTTGTGCCAAACATAAGTTAACAACTGTTATTTTCTACTTGCTTACGCCTACAAAGTATAAAAAATGGGTAATATTTACTTCAAACTTTACTTTTTGGACAAGAACACTGATATATTTAGCTCCTAATTCAGCTATTAATTTAGCTTTATATATATATATATATATATATATATATATATAATAAACTAGACTCCGTAAGTTTATAACTAATCTAAACCTTCGAAAAAATGTTAACAAACAGAACCTAAATCCGTTAAAATCCGGCGTAATATGTCGTCGGATAATGGGGGAGAGAAAAGAAAAAAAAAGAAACCAGCGGAACAAGAACAAAATGTCAAGTATCCGCAGGAAAGAAAAAAAAAACCCAAAACGGAACCTAAACACCAGAAAAAGTGCTCAATACGAAAGTACGAAAATACAGTAGTAGAGCAAAAACACGAAAAAATCTATGTGAGCCACAACCTACCGCGGTTTCACCTTACGGATCGTCAGTGAAACCGCGGTAGGTTGTGGCTCACTTATAGATTTTTTCGTATATATATATATATATATATATATATATATATATATATATATATCTATAACAGTAGCTACTCTGCTGGCATGTACGCATCGCTCATTCAGTAATGAATTAGAGCACTCTGGCTATTGGGCCTGTTTAATAATAATATACACGCTAAAAAGTCTGCCTTCTACTACCGAGCAGCCATAGCCCAGAGGCAGAATCGCCGACTGACGCTAATTCGGTCGGGTTTCAATCCCAGGTTAAAAGCAATCGGAGTCTAACCGTACTGATGAGCTGTGATACAGCGAAACAGATCTGTCTGCGGATGACTATATATATATATATATATATATATATATATATATATTTCGTCGTTTTAGGTACCTCCACTCATTTTCGATATTTGAATATTTAAAAATAAAAAAAAATTCTTGAAACTTTTATTTTTAGTTTAAATTAAAAGGTAAATGATTAAATTTCCTATTTCCAGTAAGCAAAATACTTTGTTGTATTCCAAACAGAAATTATATTGATTGGAATCTAAAAATTTTCAATTGATTTTTTTTTAATATTTCAATTTTTCGGCCATTTTAAGCGATTGATACATTTGTAAACAAAAGTTAATTCTCAGTTTTAAAAATATTGAAAAAATAAGACAAATAAATCTGTGACACATGATTTGTAGAAAATTAGCAACTTTAATGTTAAATTAATCTGATTTACACAAGTATTACTTATTTATAGCATGGAAGAGTAAGACTATTTCTTAAACACAGAGTTCTTCATTCTAACCTTTCCACCGTTTGTGTTGACAGATGCGAAATAAGATAAATGCATGGCGATCACAAGTGACATAATTATACAGACCTTTTTCCTGTAAGAGGAAGAAACTCTGAAACACATGATCTTTTAATTTACACAGAATTTGCCATACAAAAAAAAACTTTATAAACGCAAAAAATAAAAATTAGATATTATTTTAAAAATAGGAAGGCACCACGATTTGTGTTAAACTTTTTAATTTTCGATTCGTAATCTTTGAAGTATTTAAATAGATATTTTTGAAACTTTATAAATTATTATAAAAAAAAATGAAAACAATTCTTGCAAAATTTTATTAATCGAATTTTTTTTCTTCAGACTATAATGTCCTTAATTTATATTATTTATTCAAGCAATTAAAAGCTTATCATATTAAATAATGTTGTAGTTATATTGCATTTTTTATTTTATTGTTGGGAGCAGAGTTTGAGAAATAAAGGCAAACCTTTTGCAAAAAATTAATAGATGATTTACATACCCCAAGGAGTCCTGCGTTAAACTAATAACAATTTTCCAAACAAAATTTAATTTCTTAAAATTTCATGAATTTAAGTGGAGGGGAGGGTAACAGATGTAAAAAATATTTTTACCAGGATTTTTTTAAAATGATAATTTCAAAAATAATTTCATTTATTTCTGAGTAAGTCCTACAGTTTCATTAAAATCCGACAATTATTTGATTTTTGCAATTATTTGCTTTTTGCAAGAATTTCCAAATTAATGTGTTTATCACTGGAAAAATCTGAGTTATGTACGTTTTCCAGTATTGTCCTCATCTTTGTTGCCATTTGTACGACGTTTCGGCCGTTGTTCGCTCCGGCCTTCTTCCAGTGATAGGAATTTCGAACCGAACACTTTATTATAATCACGGGGGTATATAAACTCTATTCCTTGCGTAGTAGTGCCTCTTCTGGCAGTCATGAGTTTTCTCCCTTTTTACCCTGAAAGTTACTTGTTCGCCACTGCTGTAGCATCTTGAAGCTGAAACATTGTTGATAGCTGTCGCAGAAAGGAAAGTAAAAGAACTCTTGCAGAAGGTAATAAAGGAAAGCAAGAAGAAAGGACTAAACATCAATTGCAAGAAGATGGAATTCACAGTTGTTAGCAAAATGAACAGCAAAACATGCAAATTGCAAATTGGAGAAAAAATATCAAGCAAGTACAGCAACTTTAATACCTGGGAATTGTTTTAACAGAGGATGGAAAGTGCGAGACTGAAATTCGAAGGGACATTGGGATGACGAAAGATAGCTACAAATGCTAAACAAAGTATTAAGAAGCAGGAAGCTTTCGTTAGAAATGAACTGTTACGTGATGTCATTCATATATGGCAGTGAATGAAGGAAAATCTCCTCACAAATGAAGAAGAGACTCAAAGCAAACAGAAACGTGGTTGTACAGAAGGAGTCTGAGAATACTATGGACTGAACATGTGAGGAACGACGAGGTGTTTTTTTTTTTTTTTGTTTTAAATCGTATCACCCCGAGCAATTAAGTAGAAGAGAGTGAAGAGGAAGACGAACCAGTTAGAAAGGAGCAAGACAAGGATGGGAATACAAGTGTGATGACAGGTGTGATGACAGTTGCAGAGGATATACGGGGTGGTGAAAGAACTAGTCAAGTGGTTAAGAGATAAGTACTGACATTGCAAAGGTGTTAATGAAAATGGAAACAAAAATATACTTAACATCAGAAAAAATCAACTTAAATTTTTAGGGCACATAACGAGGAAAGAGTGTTTGGAAAATTTGATTCTCACAGGACAGATTGAAGGCAAGAGGGACAGAGGATAAAACACATTATCTACCTCGTGAACATGATTAAATAAATTGCAGAAAAGTCGAGGAGAGATAACGAAAAGACAGTCTTAAGAGTTACAAATTGCGGAGAATTATGACCGACAACGTACTGAAGAGACACGTTCATCATCATCATTTATCCATCACACCCAGATGGTGCATAGGACAGCAACTTGTTTCTGTAACAACTGCTTTATTTTTACGAGGCAGAGTTGTTAGCCCCTGAACCCAAACCCCAAACCTGGAGGACCGATGGACCATTCTTGGTCCTTATGTTTACAGCACGTAGAATTCCCAAATGGTCACCCATTTAAGTACTGACCAGGCTCGATGTTGCTTAACTTAGGTGATCGGACGGGAATCAGTGTATTCAACACGATATAGCCGTACACAGAAGAAATAATCATTCATTACACTTTCTGACCACGAGATTTGCCAGAATCAAAAACTAATGTTTTCTCAGTATTTACATTATTCAGACTATTGTCCTCATCTTTGTTGTCATTTGTACGACGTTTCGGCCGTTGTACGCCCCGGCCTTCTTCGGGTGCTAGGAATTTCGAACCGAACCCTTTATTATAATCAGTCTGGTATATCATTCTCATTCCTTGCGCAAAGCCTCAATTCGAAGCCATAGATACTGTAAATATTTCACTCAGAAATATAGACAAATACTAATGTTTTCTCATCTTAAACGTGGGGTGTCCTATTCATAATATAAATAGAGTATCGTATTGATCCCTGACTTTTAAAAATGTTTGTTTCTATTTACAGATATCATGTGTGAACCTGAATTTACGTCATTGATAACTGTGTACTGCTGATTTTGTTCTTTTTCCCAGTTTGTAAGTAAGCAGTTATCAGTGACGTAAGCACAATTTTGAATTTGACATTTGTAAATTAAAACTACAGATAACTATTTAAGAAGTCAAAGCTCGATTTGACACTGTAGTTGTATTATGAACAGGACTCCCACTCACTTCGAAAATAATAAAATATCAATATATTCGATTCTTACAAATGTAGGTAGAAAAAGTTTTAATGAATGCTGTTCTACAAATTTCTATACAAAATGTTTCCCTATTTTACGATTGGAGCAATTAATTTCAGTATTTCTCAAGTTTGTGTTATATTTGGTATGATTACTATTGGTTTTCGAACTGGCGATATTATCAGTTACGCGATACTAATATAAACTTTTAAACAACAAATATTAACACGCTGCCGTAGCACGTGTAGTAGAAAAAGGACAAGTACATGGCAATAACAAATAGGCATTTAATAAAATACAAACAAGTAACAATACATTAAGAATATTTAAGTAAGTCCCAAACAAGAAGAATGCTCAAGTTGTCCAAATGGACGAGAATGTTTTTAGCAAGTGTGGTAAGGAATTACATACCGTTAAGCCAGCAAATGGTCCTCGTGGCTAACCCACTCCAACCGGGAAGGGAACTGACCCCAGATAAAAAAAGAGTTCCTCAGAAGAGAAGACAACTGTTGTTCCCCTTAAGGGAAGATAACTATTGTCTCCCTACAGTATCAAGATGGGCGCACTGAAAAATCCCAGTAGAGCCAACATTGTTGCTTATTCTATGTTTTCTTTTTTGTCTGAAAATGGAGTATTGATGCCATATTTGAGCGGGAGCTGCCCAGTCCTCACTTTCAAGACTTGATAGAGTTAAAAGAAATGTCTCCGAGGCCTTGTTGGAAAATAATTATTTTCCATATTCCAACCTCTCTCTCACATGCAAGACGTGGCGTCTTTTGTTGCTCTATCATTATGTCTAATAAGTGCTCGGATAAAATACACTGAAGATATAGGGTGCGTCAACCATGCCTGGTACAAGGCCACTTCCAAGCATAGCCGACAATCCCCGCATTTTAAGATATCATCAGGTTGTTGAAAAAATAAGTGGGATTTTGTTTGCTGAAGATTAACATAAATGCATAAGAAGAATAATGATGCTCGAAGAGAAAATGTATGTAATTGATTTGCAAAGTGAAATGTAAGTATTTAAAATATCCGTCTGTTATGAAGTATAAGATGAAGCATATGGGAATGTTGAGGATGGAGAAGAATAAGTAAAATGAATCAGCACACGAGAAAGAAGGAGAAAGAAAACGATGTGCGACGTGACCTTACGTGGTTGAAGTTTATCCCGTTACATTTTAGTTGTTTAGTCTCGCTGCTCCCATCTGACTGACTGACGCTGATCGAAGTCATTTATAAAGTCCTTTAGATTTTTCGCACTGGATCGCGAAGTTTTTTTTTGTTTTTGTTTTTTTTGTCTTGCAAATAGCTCCCATTGGTCAGAAAACCAATTTAACATCTACTCGCGAAATCCGGTTTCGACTTTTTCTTTAAACACATGGTCATTCCTTTTTCTATTTGGTATATTCTATACCAGGATTTCACACGTCATTGTGAATTTGTGTAAAAGTGAAGAAGAATGTTGATTTTAATTCTTAATTTCCTTTCCGCCACAACATTTCTTGGCTCTGCCAGATCTAACCTAGGAGTCGACATGTCCCATAGTATCAAACCACACATATTCCCTCTGTATTCCACTGTCGAGAAGTAAGTTCCACCCAAAAAGCTTCTTCCTGCAAACCACAACCCTGCGTGACAGGCTCCTAGGCGTATACACATTCACTATAAAATCTTAACCTGCTCAAGTCAAGTGTTAACTGCAATCATCTACACCTATCCAAATAGACCACCCCTTAACGTTCTACAGAGATGACCCCAGGGCTTGCACAGGGTGAACTTTGCGGCAAACAAAAAAGAAAAATATCATCATGAATAAATAGTGAGAAAATACATTTGACCACACAGTTTCCTATGTAAACATTTTAAATCAGGAAGGCTCTCTCCCCTGAATGGAAGAATGCAGCAGGACAATGTTTCTTTACTCGTTCCTTCGGCTGGCCTTTTCAAAATTGTTTCTCATTCTAATATATTTTGTTAATATATAATCATGAATAAATACTAAATAGAAATGAATTATATCTGACCAGGCAGTTTTCTAGGTAGTCATTTTAAAACAGGAAGGTTCTTTCCACTTAGTTGGGACACTGTTGGAAGACAATCTTTTTTTTAATCTTTTTTTTGCTTCGGTTGGGCTTGTCAACGTTGTTTATGATACCAAACTTTTAATCTCTCATCATGCGGAATGTGGCGTATCTCTCACTGATCTATCATTAGGTCCATGGAAAGTGCTAGTAAATACTAAATGGTAATGACATATATTTGACCACGCTACTTCATAGGTAGTCATTTTAAAACTGGAAGTTCAAATTACCTTATTTGGAAGACTGCAGCAATCTTCCATTTTAATTTGCTTCTGTTGTCATTGTTAAAATTGTTTCTTATTCTAATATAATTTTTAAATCTAATCTAAACTTATTTATAAATGGAACTTTGTGTGTGTCCGTTACCTATAGACTCCGAAACTGCTGAACCGATTTTCTTGAAAATTTACGCAGTTGTACTATAAGCGTCTGCGAGTGTTCTTAGCTAGGTTTTGTGTCGAGGTACCACTGATAAATATCGAAAATCGATAATCGAAAAAATCGGGTTATAGAAGGAGTGGTCCGATTTTAATCAAATTTGATACACTCATAGACAAAGATATAAGAAACGATATTCAGAAGTATCAAGGTTGCAGTTATTTTTTTTACTCATCTCACCCCAAGCAAGGCATTCCACTGCCACTATTGCGCATGGGGCTACATAGGGGAAGGTAAAGAGAAGGAGTGGTTAGACATAGGGAATGTCAGGATTAAGGTGACAGATGAGTAAGGATAGCGAGGATGAGGGTTGGGCAGATGGGAAGAGTGTTTGATAGAATGGGAGCAAGTTAGTGTGTTAGGAGGTGTCTATTGACCTTACATTTAAACTCCTGGAGATTGTAGCCGTCGGGGAAGCAATCGTTTGGGAGAGAATTTCTCAGTCGGGAAGTGCGAGGAAAGAAACTGTTGGAGTAGAAGTTACGGCTGCATTTTATCGGTTTCACTGTAAAAGGGTGGGATCTAGTTGCTAATCTAGTATCTCGTTCAAATTCGTATTTAGGGGGCACTAGTGATCTAAGTTCATCTGAGCAGAAGCCGTGAAAGTATTTATAGAAGAGACACAGGGAAGCCACGTCGCGCCGGTGGGAGAGAGACTGCAGGCGGTCTGCCAAGTCGGTATCTATCACATTACAAACCCTCCTCTGAACCTTATCGAGAAGCCCGAGGAGAACAGCAGGGGCACCCGACCAGATATGGCAGCAGTATTCAATGCACGGCGGATGGTATATTTATAAATGTGCAGGATAGATTCAGACGGAAAAAAACTTCCGGGCCCTACACAGAGAACCGACTTTCATAGCAGCGGATTTAGCAATGGATTCGATATAGTCATTCCATTTGAAGTCCGCTGATAGTGTGAGACCAAGGAGGCGCAGTGTTTTACTCTCTGGGAGGCAAGCCTGGTCCATGCTAATGGGAGGTAAGTGAGATTGTCGATGATGGTTAATTGAGAGTAGCTTCGTTTTAGAAGCATTAAAATTTACTAGCCATTTCTTACCCCAGTCCAATATGGATTGGAGGTCTTTTTCAATCTCGGCTGCGAGGTTAGCTTTGACGCCTACACCAGATTTTTGTAGGAGGCGAGAGTAAACTGTAGTGTCATCGGCGTACAAACCTATTTGGGCTCTAATGGAATCAGGGAGATCATTAATGTATATCAGGAAGAGTGTAGGACCTAAGATGGAGCCTTGGGGGACACCTGCGTTTGTATGGTAGTTTTGAGAGGCATGTCCGTTTAATACCACCTTCATTGTGCGGTTAGAGAGGAATGACTGAATTAGTTCAAACAAATGTCCAGTTATACCATAGCTCCGCAGTTTACATGGAAGGCCAGCATGCCAAACTCTGTCGAACGCCTTAGATATATCCAATGCAACGGTTCGGGCTTCGCCATTCCTGTCGAGTGCCTGGTATATGTACACGGTGATGGTCGTTAGCATATCAGCAGTAGACCTGGTGAAGCGGAAACCATATTGCTTGTCCGAGAGGAGCTTGTGTGCTGTGAGATGCTGAACCACCTCTGCGTTGATAATGGCTTCGAACACTTTGCCAAAGATCGGAAGAAGGCTGATAGGGCGGTAATTTGCAGGGTCAGAGGGTTCTCCGGTGTTTTTAAATATAGGAACTACAGAGGAAGATTTCCAACAGGCAAGAACACAGGAAGCAGATAGGCAGAGGTTGTAGAGCTTAGAAAGGACAGAGGAGATTTCAGGGGCACATTTCTTTAAGACTATGGTTGGGATTCCGTCACCACCGCTCGCTTTGTGAGGGTCAAGTTTTAAGATTATCTTAGAGACAAGCGAAGGTGTAATGTGAACATCATTCAGTTGTGCCTCGGTTCTAGGTGAGAAGTCGGGTGTCAAAACTCCAGACGAGTCCAGACTCGAATTGTTCGAGAATCTGCGGGCAAAGCATTCAGCCTTATCTGCTGGGGAGGTGAGGACCTCAAATGTGTTGATTAGCGGGGGTATTGTGGACTTGCTCTTGTTAAGTACTCTTTTACAGAGTCGCCAGTAGTCTTTAGAGCCGAATTTAGAGCATGCTATGCGTTGCTTCATTCTGGCAGCAAACAACATCTTAGCTTCGTTAAGTATCCTTTTACACTTATTACGTGCTGAAGTGAAAAGGCGCCTGTTTTGGTCCGACGCGTAGTTACGAGAGAGTCGGAAGAAATGATTCCGGTGGGCAATGGCAGCCGAGCAAGCGGGTGAGAACCATGGAGACGAATGAGATTTAAGCTGGAATTTCCTAGCAGGGATGAAGGCATCGATGCCAGCCTTAACCCAGGAGGAGACCTCGGATGCACATTTTTCGATGGGAAGACTAAAGACGTTGTTCTAAGGGATGTCACAGAGGAAGTCTCGGAACGAATCCCAGTCTGCTCTTTGATAGCAGTAGGATATTCTACTTGTCTGGGTTTCATGGGTCGGGCGGGAGTGGAGTGAAATATTGACGCATACTACAGTGTGGTCAGAGTTTCCGAGTGGGCAGAGTTGTCTGGTAGTGCAAGAGTCTGGGATGGAAGTGAAGCAGAGGTCTAGAATTGAGTCCCTTCCGTTAGGGTTGTCGGAGAAACGCGTGGGGAAGTCCACTACTTGCGTAAGGGATTGGGTGATTGAAAAGTTCATGTGGACACCAGCAGGGTCAGTGACAGCGTTCTTCAGCCACTTGGTGTGGTGGGCGTTAAAGTCTCCAAACACGAATACATGGGCAGAGGGATGGGAAGAAATGGCTTTGTCAATATTGTCAGAAATGATGTCAAGTAACGAACAGTCAGGGGAGGAAGGAGGGCGGTAGAGAAAGAAGAGATAGCAAATCGAGCTGAGAAGTGAGAGGCGGAAGCACATGAAAGAATGATCTGGGGATTCAAAAGATGACACCCTAGCTAAGGGAAGGTGTTCGCTGACATAGACACCAAGCCCATGCATATGAACATTGGAGTCCTTCCTGAAGAGGGGAAGGTAGCCAGGAACGTAGAACTCAGATGAGAGGATAGAAGGGTTAAGATTAGTTTCACATAGGGCTAATATATCAGGTGAGTTATTATGGAGGAAAGAATCTACGCTGGGGAAGTTGGTGCGGATGCCGCGTATGTTAGTGAAAGAGATGCAGACAGGTTTAGGCGTTTTCAAACGAGCTGGTTTAGTTTTGCTATTATGTTTGCTTTTTTCCATAGTGATTCAGTTAAGGAGAGGTCTTAGAATAGAATCAGTCGGTCAATCATTTGCAACTTGTGAAGGATGGAGACTGGCGCGGCCTACAACATAATGTGGCCTCGGGGTTGCCCACCGAACGTTCATGCAGGGACGCCCGTCCATGCGCGATATGGCACTACAAGAACCCCGGTATTATTCAACTGTTGATCAGAGCAGCCTTTCAAGACGCGACGCAAGAGTTCGGGCTCCTAACTACCAGTCGGAAGCAGCAACCAGGAAACTGCCAACCCGGTACCCTCAGAATGTAAAGACGTTGCCACCATACTCCGTAACTGCAAAGAGCTTCCAGCTGAACTAAAACTAAGACCGGAGAAAGGGGATGAACCGGGAACCCCTTCCTAAACAAGAAACAAGGCGATCATCTCTAAACTCATTCAAAAGAAGGGAGTGGAGTGTGAGACCGGGCGATAGTAGGAACTGTATACTCCAATTAAAAAAAAAAGAAAAAAAAGTGACTGAGGTTTACAAAGTTTTAACTTTGTATAAGTCAAAAATAACCTTCAATTGCAAAATAATTTACACAAACTAAGTGACAAAAAAAAAAAAAAACGAAAAAAAAATTTCCAAATATTACAGAAAAACAGACTGAAAAATGGACTGAATCCCGGTTGACTTACCACAAGCAGCTAACACTGTAAAGTTGATTTAATTCAATTTCGGAAGACAAAGAAATTAAACCGTTTTTTACAGAATATAGTCGAGTTATGCTGCTTGCGTTCGTTGGACAACCGTTAAGAATTCAAGAAGAGTTCTTACAATAGGGCAGAATATCGGTTATATATATATATATATATATAAGGCAAGATGTTTATGTGTGTGTCTGTTTATCTGCCTGTATGTCTGTATTTTCTTTTCAGCCCTTTTATTTAATTTTTGCTTCGGGTTTGGCTCTAAGTAGGTATAATTGTAGTTCTTAGTCTCAGCCATGATACTGTTTACTCAGAGGACTTATTTAGCCTTCAAAATTCAGTTTACGACGAAAAAACTTATTTGATATCGATAGCAGGAAATCAAAATTTGACTTACATCCATTCATTTTTCTTTCAGTCTACGGTTTCGCTTTAACTGGAAACAAATATTGCTTTTTAGTCTTTCGTGCCAACGTCCAAAGAGTCTGAGCTCCAGGACCATGGATTAGTTTTAAAGCTTTCATTACACCCGAGCAACGCCGGGCTATACTGCTAGTACTAAATAAATAAAGAATTAGTATTTGTCTATATTTCTGAGATTATGTAGTATTGAAGAAGTAGGGTGCGTGTTCCTTGGACGTTGGGTGTCACCAGTGTAACTATAGGGTGTGTCAGCCATGCATGGTACAAGGCCACTTCCAAACATAGCCATCAATCTCCGTATTTAAAAATATCATCAGATTGTTGAAATCTAAGTGGAATTTTGTTAATAGAACTGAATATTATAACATTTATGAGAAGAAAAATGTTCATTTTTCATATTAAAAAAGAAATTTATTAAAAGGAAAGAATATCAAGAATCCGTACAAATTTATATATAACCATATCGCCCCAAGCAAGGCATTTTACTGCTACTGTTTTGCAGGGGGTTACATAGGAGGAAAGTTATGAGAAAGATTATAGGGGGTGTCAGGAGGTGGGTAAGAGAAGAATGAGAATACTAATGAGAGTGGAGTGGACGGAGAAAGGAGCATGAGAGAGAGAGGATGCAGGTTAGTGAGATAGGAGATGACTATTGACTTTACATTTAAATTCTTGGAGATTTGAGCTGTCGGGAAAGCAAGTAAATGGAAGGGAATTCCAGAGGCGTGAAGTGCGAGAGTAGAAGCTGATGGAATAGAATTTGCGTTTACAATTTATTGGTTTCACAGTAAAAGGGTGGGACCTAGTTGCTAATCTTGTGGCTCGAGGAAATTTATATATAGGTTCCACCAGTGAACTAAGTTCATCGGAGCAGAAGCCGTGAAAGTATTTGTGAAAAAGACACAGGGAAGCCCCACTGCAACGGTGAGGAAGTGACTGTATCCGAGCTGCCAAGTCGGGATCTATCACATTACAGATTCTCCATTGGATTTGGTCAAGGTCCCCTAGGTGGATAACAGGAGCACTCGACCAGATATGGCAGCAGTATTCAATGCACGGGCGGATGGTAGATTTATATATGTGCAGGATTGTTTTAGGCGAAAAAACTTCCTGATCCTACACAGAGAATCGACTTTCTTAGCAGCGGATTTAGCGATGGATTCACATGAATTATGAATTAATGCTCAATTAAAATGTTAAGGGTATTAAGAGTTGAGGAAATGTTCGTAGTAGTAATTTGTTGAAAAGAATTCATGCGTACGTAGGTATGTATGTATGAGCGTTTCTTCGGTAGGAGTGTCTTTGGATGGAGAAGAAGAAGGAAAAGGAATCAGCACACAAGAAAGAAGAGGAAAAAGAAGGATGTGTGACGTGACCTTATGTCCGGGTCTTTGTTAAAGTTTCTCCCGTTACATTTTAGTTGTCTCGCTCTAACTGCTCCCATCTGACTGTCTGACTGACGCTGATCTAAGCATTTATAATCCTTTAGATGTTTTCGAACTGGATCGCGAAGTCTTTATGGTCTTACAAATCACTCTCATTGGTCAGAAAATCAATTTAACATCTACACGCGAAATACGGTTTCAACTTTTTCTTTAAACACATGGTCGATCCTTTTTCTCTTTGAGAAAAAACAGGATTTTACGTCATTGGGAATTTCTGTAAAAGTGAAGAAAAAATTTGGTTTTATTTCTTAATTTTCTATGCCACAGTATTTACATTATTCGGACTATTGTCCTCATCTTTGTTGCCATTTGTACGACGTTTAGGCCGTTGTACGCTCCGGCCTTAAGGACACATGGCCCAGGGAATATAGACGTTGGTTAGTTCCTGTGACTTGACCCAAAGAGTTGTGAGTTCAATATCAGGCTACAGCAGTGGTGAACAAGTGACTTACAGGGTTAGAGGGAGATAACTCATGACTACCAAAAGAGGCACTACTACGCAAGGAATGGAGTTCATATATCGCAGGGATTGTAATAAAGGGTTTGGTTCGAAATTCGTAGCACCTGAAGAAAGCCGGATCGAACAACGGCTGCAACATTGTATAAATGGCAAAAAAGATGAGGATAATAGTCTGAATAATGTCAGTCAGTTAAATGCCATACGTGATACACGCTTGGGCGATCATGTCTCGCAAGAGACATGACTGACTGGGCAGAAGATTATCCCGCAGTAGGTTGCCATTGCTTTCTGTGGTAGACTGGTTACCGACCAAGGCTATAGAACACAATCTGTCCTGCTATTTAACCCATAACTGGAAGGAATAGACGGATTAATACCTTTCCCAAGGGTATTTCCGCGTAAGTGAATACAATGGATTCAACTGGAATTCGAACTCGGCTCCCCGGTTTCTCGTTCCGAGCCGATATCCAATGCACCACAACGCACATCCCTGAATAATGTAAATACTGTAAAAATGAATTATATCTACTCAAAGAGTTTCCTATGTTATCATTTTAAAGAGGGAAGGTCCTCTCCCTTCACTTGGATGAAGGCAGCAGGACAGTTTATCATTTATCTTTATGATATATCCTGGAAAGGAATATCAGTGTAAAGATTAATAGAAGAATGGTACTCGACAAAGAAATACGATATAACGGATATATTGTACTAAGGTACAATTAACAATAAGATACAGATATGCAATCAATGAGTAGGAGCAGAATACACTATCAACTCGAGAATGCTTTGACCTAAGACGTTTTTTCTCTCTTAGCATCGCTCGTCACCGTCTCTTATAGCCTAGAGCATTCTATTCTCGGGGATGGCAGGATGTTCCACTATAACACTTTAATACGATTGACCAATTCAAGATTGCCTGTATTAACAAAAAGAAATTACATTAATGCGTACACAGTTGAAAGGAAAGGAAAATACATATAAAAATCTTGGTTATTAAGAATGTACTTGTTTGTGTGTGCGTGTGTGTTTAATCGTTTCACCCCATGCAAGGCGGAAATGCCACTGATGCGCATAGGGCTACATAAAAGAGAAAGATAGGAGGAGAGTAAAGAGAAAGACGAACCAGGGGTGTTAAAGAAAGGAGCAAGAGAAGGATGGGAATACAGGTGTGATGACAGTTGCAAAGGCAGAGAGAAAAGAAAAGATATACAGGGTGATGTAGAAAGAACTAGAGTCAAGTGGTTAAGAGATGGGTATTGACACTGCATTTAAATTCCCGGAAAGTGCGAGAAAAGAAGCTGTTGGAGTAGAATTGTCGTCTGCATTTGGTTGATCTAACTGTGAATGGATGGGACCCAGTTGCCAGACTGGTTGCACGAGTGACTTAAGTTCGTCGGAGCAGAAGCCATGAAAATATCTATAGAACAGACAGAGGGAAGCCACATCCTGTCGGTGAGAAAGCGGTTTTGGGTACATATGTGTTATACCCACGTCAGTGTACCGGGTAAACGAACCAGCGGGAACACTCTCACCTACACCCTGCTACATCTTAGAACAACATGAAGAAATATGAAGGAAATGTTTGTCTTTTTTTAAACTTAAGCAGCATCAGCTAAAGAGCGTTTAGCGAAGCTAAGTAGGGTAACCCACAAAAAAATCCCAATCATTTCAAATAGTCTCCATGAAGCCAATAGCAATTTTGGAAATCAACTTACTTACTCGTTTCGTCAAAATTAAAGATAAACTTAATATCGCTAATACTTGGAGCTTCTAAAAATGATTATATTAGAACGTCACTTACTTCTAAAATTGGTGGAATGAATTCTCAAGCCATGTTTACAAAACGGTTGATAATGATAATCCACGGTAAAAATCAAAACAAGAAAATATTTTATTAGTTGACAGCATCGTTTAAAATAACTGGTCGTCCATTAATGTATCTTAATGATACTTTGGCTAACCACTTTAGTATTTAGTCTTCCGGATAAATTGCCTTCTTTAATCACATCACTGAATACAGATGTACTTGTATTTTATAAATTATAAGAAAGCATTCGATGAAGTACGTCACAAAGATCTGCTGGAACTGCTTAGCAACCTTGACATATTTAGGAAGGATATTAGAATAACCAAGAACCTAATGTATATATATTGTCATGGCGGCATTACCCATCAAAACGGAATGAACTCTGCCAACCATTACATATACCACCCCTCACAAGAGTTGCTAGTAGATAGCCAGGAGATAGCCTGTAAGTAGTCCGAGGAGAGCGCCCTGAACATAGCCGAGAGTCGTCTACGAACACTGCTATCGTAACGACCATTGCGAGTCTCAGATCCAAGGTCGAATTATAGCATTACACACTAACCCGTATTATCGTTCTACTAACAAAGTTCCAAGTGTTGTATTTTGCCGTGTTTAATATATATTCGTTATTTCCTATTTTGTTTGTTTTTATATTATTTTTGCTGGACCTTTAACCGGGTCTACAACATATATATATATATATATATATATATATATATATATATATAACAAAAAAGAAACGGAAAGAGGTCTAAAACAATAATATGTCTTCTCCTCGGACATTCAACCAATACAGTGAGGCAGTTCTGAGAGAATTAGATCTCCTACCAGGATTCATTATTGGTAGGCACAATCTTAACAGCCTGAGATATGCAGATGACACAGTGTTGATAGCAGACACAGAAAGGAAAATACAACAATGTCTACAGAAAGTTGTGAAGTTATGCAGATGACACAGACGTTGATAGCAGACCAGGAGATAAAACTACAAAAACTTTTACATAAGGTATTGAAGGAAAGCGAGAAGAAAGGACTAAGCACCCACTGCAAGAAGACAGAGAATGTATGGTTGTCAGCAAAAGGATGAGCCCAAATTGCAAAGTACAAATCGGAGATGCCAAAATCAAACAAGTACAACAATTTAACTACCTGGACATTGAAATTCGAAGGCCCTAGTCAAGGAGATAGCCAAAGATGCATTTCAAAAGCTAAGCAATGTATTAAGAAGCAGAAAAACATCATAAATAAAAATTACTGTACTGTTACGTGATATCGGTCCTCCTATGTAGCAGTGAATGCTTGACAATCATCTCAAAGATGTAGAAAGACTTGAAGCAACATGCATGTTGTTCTACAGAAGGATGCTGAGCATATCATGAACCGAATATGTTAGCAACGACGAAGTTTTAGAGAAAATGGAAACAAAATGGAATCATACTTAACATCTGAAAGAAACAGTTGAAATTTCTAGGAAACATATAATGAGGAAAGAGGGCTTGGAAAATCTGATACTCGCAGGCCAAGAAATTGTGGACAGCCATGATTGCCTACGCACATGGCACATAAAGAAAATAACACTCAAGACTGATACGGAAGTGGCGCTTCATGTAAAGATGGCAGATGTTCTTTTTCTTACCAGAGATCTGCACCTATTCACTAAGTGTTACACCAGTTAAGTGCCATACGTGATACACGCTTGGGCGATCATGTCTCGAAAGAGACATGACTGACTGGACAGAAGATTATCCCGCAGTAGGTTGCCATTACTTTTTACGGTAGACTGGTTGCCAGCTAAGGCTATAGAACCCAATCTGTTCTGTTATTTAACCCAGAACTGGAGGGAAGAGACGAATTAATACCTTTCCCAAGGGTATTTCTGCGTAAGGAAATCCAACTGGAATTCGAACTCGGCTCCCCGATTTCTCGTTTCGAACCGATATTCACTGCACCGCAACGCACATCCATCCCAGTAGGTATCCGCCCATAAAATAAATACCCAAACCTAAAACCCGTTGGGCACCCGTTTATATTTTACAGAGAAAACTCGGCCCAGCAAAGCCGCTTTAAGTATCCGAACAAATCAAGAATTAAAACGCAGCCCAGTTTCTCTGCATCGGCGCCTTCACGCATTGAAGTTTCAGAAAACTAATTAAGCGGAAGGCGATGGCCTCTAGTGACCCGCCCCTTCTAAAACTGGTTGCTCTGCTAGGGGCTCAAGAAATTAATTTTATTGTGGTTACCGGAGCTGCTAAATCAATTATTCCCAAATTATATTTAACCGAGTGTAGGCAGTCACGCAATAAATAATTATTTCATCCAATGGACAGCAGATTCACTGTTTGCACCAAGCAATATTAAAAGGGATCGAATTTATATGCAGATATGATTGTGGGAACCACTAAACATTTGTTAAGTTATAATTTCCTTAACCATTTTGGCCTGATTGTTGATTGCACCAATTATTGTCTAATCAACAGCACAACTAAGAGAATCGGTGATGTAGAACATTCGCCATTAATTATGAATATATCATGAAATCAAAATTTTTCCGCCATTCTTCCAGCATATCAAGCTATTGTCAGTAAATTTCCGCCATAATGTAGCTTCCCTCTGCTTTTTCTATAAATACTTTCATGGTAATTAATCTGATGAACTTTGCTCTATGGCACCTAGACTTTGAGTTTAAATGAAATCTTAGATTGGCAATAAGGTCTCATCATTGAATTTGCTAGGTGTAACCGTAAGTTACTTGCTAGCAGGTTATTTTCTCGCACTTCTCACCGGTGGAATTCTCTTCCAGCTTCTTGCTTTCCAGCTAACTTTGATTTTCAAAATTTTAAATTCAGTGTCATTCGTTATCTACTGTTTTATTGATTCATCTTTTTTTTTTTATTGTTCTTGTTCTTTAATAATGCTTTTTTTTTTTTTTTTTTTTTTTAATTCTTTCACACTTAATAACTATTTGTGTCTTAGTAGCTTTGCTTTTCTTGGGGTGAAATAACAAAAAAATACCCTCCGCATCAAATTTGAAACTAGTAAGTCCTCAAGGTTTCCATCATGTTCCATCATTACAGAGTAGACTACGAAGTTTCTCCAATAATAATGAACAGTTGTACACAAAATAAGGCTCTTTGCTTTGGACTTCTATTCGGCCTTACGTTCACCCCAAACCTCAAGAAAAATTCTCAAATACGATTAATTGCTAAAGAGACTGGGAAATGGTCGCGTCTTTGTCGCGCTTCGGAAAGTACCTGGCTCTTGTCATTTTCTATCTTTACAAAAGTTAGATAAGACCAAAAATAAAGTTCGTCTTCTTCATCTGCCGTGTCCCTTCAGGACGTAGGAGATCATGGACTTCCACTTGGCTCTGTCTCTTGTCGCTCTCAATATATTTCTTTTGCTATCTTCCGAGTTCGAATTCCAGTTGAATTCCTTGCATTCACTTATGCAGAAATACTCCCTCCAATTATGGGTTAAATAACAGAACAGATTGGAATCTATAGCCTTGGCTCGAAACCAGTCAACCGCAGAAAGCAATGGCAACCGACTGCGGGATAATCTTCTACCCAGTCAGTCATGTCTCTTTCGAGACATGATCGCCCAAACGTGTATCATGTATGACAGTTAACTGACTGACTGAATATAATAGTTGAAAACATGATTAAGGCTTCTACTGGGTATAAAGTAAACCGATCCCCCACTAATTACTACTTAATAATATATTACATCACTTCTCACTCTAGCTATGAGTCAAATAACAGGAGAGATTGGGTTTTATAACCTTGGCTTGCAACCAATCTACCGCAGAAAGCAATGGCAACCGACTGCGGGATAATCTTCTGCCCAGTCAGTCATGTCTCTTTCGAGACATGATCGCCCAAGCGTGTATCACGTATAGCACTTAACTGACTGACTCTTGCTATCTCTCCCAAATCCCGCTCGCCATCCATTTGCTCAGGCCTATCAAGTATGCCTCGCGGTGCTTTCCCCTATCCCTCTTTCCTTCTATCCGTCCTGTGAGTATTAAGTTCTCCAGGCCCTCCTTCCTCATTACGTGTCCCAGGAACCTCATCTGTCTCTTTCTGAATATTCTAAATCGAAGAGTATTAACCTCTTCTGTAGGGATGTCTCTTAAAAATGAAGTATCGCTGCTATATCTGTGCTGGAGCTACCCAATCTTTACTTTCCAGTCTTTACATAACATTGTGAGCATTGAATTATTTTCTACTGCTAAACCTTCTTTACCATATACAAAATGTCGCAAATCTATCGTAACTATCGCTAAGGCAAATGCCCAATTGAACTTCTTTTTTTTTTTTTTTTAAATCATATCACCCCGAGCAAGGCGTAAGAGTGAAAAGATTGGAAAAGAGATAACCGGAAACCACATCCTAAACAGGGAACAAGGGATGGGCCTCTACACCTGTTCAATAGACCTGGATGGAGTATGAACCAGGCGATAGTTTAGTCTATCTACTCCAATTGAAAAGTTGTTTGAACGGGTGTTCTTTACATTTTTTCAAAGAAATTTCTTTGACCGGTGAATAATTTTGTCCTTTTTATCTAAAAAAAAAATTCCTGTTAAATTCCTTGTTCGTTTTCTGCCTGGTCATTGTCTAGTTGACCCCCACCACCCCTCAGCCAAAAGATAAAATAATTCTTTTTCTCTACTGGCGTTAGTACACGTGCGTTTGTGTTTAGGATTAATTTTGAAATATTCTTAAAAGTAATACTTTTGCTTTGATTTTATTTTGTTTTATTATTTGTGGCTAATTTTAAAATAGTTTCATGGTTGTTTGAACGGGTGTTCTTTACATTTTTTCAAAGAAATTTCTTTGACCGTTGAATAATTTTGTCCTTTTTATTTGTTCCACTAATTCAGACCTTTACAACTAGTGCTCCTCATAACATGTACATAGAGTCGAATCACCCTCTTTCCCTTCGTATTTAGACAGCTTTTTTGTGAGAAGCACTACTTTGTAGATCAAACTTCTAAAAGGATTCTTCCCTGATCGCTACAATCTTAATCTCTTCAATTCTTGGTTCAATCCTTATCTTTTTTTAATCGTTTCACCCCAAGCAAGGCGGTACCGCCACTGATGCGCAGGGGACTATATAAGAGAGTAAAGGTTTAAGCAGGAGGAGAGCGAAGAAAAAAATGAACCGGCTACAGGAGGTGTCCGAGAAAGGGCAAGAGAAGAATGAGAACACAGGTGGGATGACAGTTGCGAAGGTAGTGAGAAAAGATAAGAAAAAAGTACACGGGGTGATGTAGAAAGAGCTAGAGTTAAGTAGATAAAAGATGGGAATTGACATTGCATTTAAATTCCTTGAGGTTGTAGCCGTCAGGAAAGCAAGTATATGGAAGGAAGTTCCAAAGGTAGGAAGTGCGAGAAAAGCTGGTGGAGTAGAATTGTCGGCTGCATTTGGTAGGTTTAACTGCAAAATGGGGGACCTTGTTGCCAGTCTGGTTGCTCGAGTAAATTCTTGTGGAGAGGAACCAGTGATCTAAGTTCGTCGGAGCAAAAGCCACGAAAATATTTGTAGAATCGACAGAGGAAAGCCACAGCCCGCCGGTGAGATAGTGGCTGGGTCGAGGTGCCAGGTCTGGACCGATCACATTATAGATTATCCTTTGGAGCCTGTCGAGAACCCTGAAATGAACATCAGGGGCGCCGGACCAGATAAGACAACAGTATTCTATGCACGGCCGGATTGTTGATTTGTATATGTGCAAGATGGATTCAGGTGGAAAAAACTTCCTGGCCCGACACAGTGGCCCAACCTTTCTAGCAGTGGATTTAGCTATTGATTAAATGTAATGATTCTACTTGGGGTCGGAAGATAAGGTGAGGCCGAGGAGGCGCACTGTATTGCTTTCAGAGAGACTCGCTTGGTCCACGCTTATGGGGGGGAAGCAGGAAAGACTGCTTGTGATGGTTGACAGATAGCAACTTCGTTTTAAAGCACTGAAATTTACAAGCGAAGTTATGTTTGTCCGCCTCGCCAGATTTCTTACTGATGCGGGAGTAAATGGCGGTGTCATCTGCGTAGATGCCTACTTGGGATTTGATCACGTCAGGGAAATCATTTCTGAAGATCAGAAAGAGCGTCGAGCCTAGGATAGAGCCCTGGGAGGATGTAGAGGCATGCCCATTCAAGACGACCTTCATTATGCAGGAGATAGGAAAGATTGGATCAGATCAAGCAATCGGCCAGTGATACCATAGCCCTGTAGCTTGCGCAGGAGGCCAGCGTGCCAAGCCCTATGATAAGCTTTGGAGATATCCAGGGCAACAGCTAGAGCTTCACCGGACATCGAGGGCCTGGTATATGTAGTCCGTGATGGTCGTTAGCGTATCAGCTGTAGACCTGGTAAAGCGGAAGCCATACTGTCTGTTTTTGAGAATAGTTTATGAGCAGTAAGTTGTTGAACTATTTCAGCATTGATGATAGCCTCGAAAATTGGTAGGAGGCTGATAGGACAATAAATGGATGGGTCCGAAGGTTCCCCTGGGTTCTTAAATGCAGGAACCACAGAGGATGACTTCCAGCAGAATGGCAGTAATTAGAGAGTACAGAGAGTTCAGGGGAACATTTCTTGAGGACAATGACCGAGATTCCATCATCTTTGCTCGCCTTATGGAGGTCAAGTTTTGATATTATCTTACATACCAACCAGAGACGGGGTTATGTGAACATCTTTCTGTTCTGAGAGGGAAGTCGGGTGCGCATACTCCAGACAAGCCAAATGTAGAGTTGATGAAAATCTGCGAGCAAAGCACTTGATTATGTCTCCACTTGACTGTATCCTAGCTGCCAAGGCGGGGATCGATTACATTGCAGATTCTCCGTTGAATTTTGTCAAGGACCCCTAGGTGGGTAGCAGGAGCATCCGACCAGATATGGCAGCAATATTCAATGCATGGGCGGGTGGTAGATTTGTATATGCGCAGGATTGTTTCGGAAGGGAAAAACTTTCTGGACCTGCACCAAGAACCGAACTTCTCAGCAGCGGATTTAGCTATGGATTCTATGTAGACATTTCACTTGAGGTTTGTTGTGAGAGTTAACCCGAGGAGGCGCAGTGTTTTACTTTCAGGAAGACTAGCCTGATCCATGCTAATGGGGGGCAACAGCGACTGTGTTTGATGGTTAATAGACAGCAGCTTCGTTTTAGAAGCATTAAAATTCACGAGCCATTTATTACCCCAGTCCACCACGTATGGGAGGTCCTTTTCAAGCTCAGCGGCGAGGTTTGCTTTATCAGGCTCGGCAGATTTTTGATCGATGCGAGAGTAAACCGTAGTGTCGTCAGCGTATATGCCTACCTGGGATCTTATTACATCGGGGAGATCATTAATCACGGATAATTTTTTCTTCTGTGTGCCACGTCCCTTTAGGACTTTGATGATTAAGTCTCTCCACTGTTTCTTGTCCATTGTAGCTCTTAATAAATGTTGGTTTTGGCTATCTCTCCTAAAATTTGCTTCGCTATCCATTTACTCTAGTTCGCTAGGTAGGTTACGCGTTGTTTTCTTCTATTCCTTCAGTCTTTCTTGTGTGTATCACATTTTCCAACCCCTCTTTCTCCATTATAAGCATTAGAAATTTTAAGTGTCTCTTTGTGAAGAGAAGTATAAATGTCCTTTTTGTTTCCATTTTCTCTAAAACTTTGTCGTTGCTCACTTACATGTTCTTTCAATAGTAATCTCATTATCCTTCTGTAGAACCACGTTTTTGTTGATTCAGATCTTTTCTTCATCTGTGAAGAGACTGCCTAGCATTTACTGCCATAGAAGAGGGACTGATATTACTTAACAACTCACTATTCTTTTCTTTGTTTTTAACGACATTTTTCTGTTTCTTAATAGTTTAACTAACATTATCATACTTGTGAAAATTATTTTCAACGCTTGATTTGAATATTATGAATAATTTTCCCTATTTCTTTCGTCGTATAGCCTAGTTCAGTATTTTATTCTAACGAAATCTTTCTGCGTCTTAATTCTTTGCTTAGCTTTAAAAAAGCAACTTTCGCCATCCTAATGAATCTTTGGATTTCAGTGTCGCACTTCCCGTCCTCTGTTAAAAACACTTCTTCTTCTATGTGCCTTGCCCCTTCAGGACGTAGGCGATCATGGCCTTCCACGTTTCCCTATCCCTAGTGGCTCTGAGCACGCCTTCTCCTGCTACATTATGCAATCCTCGTTCCGTCATCCGCCTGATTAGGTCCTTCAAATATGTTATCCGTTGCTTTCCTCTGTCTCTTTTTCCCCTCTATCTAGCCTGTTAGTATCAGATTCTCCAAGCCCTCTTTCCTCATTGCGTGTCCCAGGAACTTCAGCTGTCTCTTCCTGATGCTCAGTATTAATTTCCTTTTTGTTTCCATCATATCCAAGACCTCATCATTGCTCACATGCTCAATCCATGATATTCGCAGCATCCTTCTGTAGAAGCGCATTTCAGCTGCTTCAAGTTTTTCCTTCATCTTTTATGGTAATACCAATATTTAAATTGTTGCACTTGCTTCATTTGTATCTCTGATTTGTGATTTGCATGTTGAGCTGATTTTTGTTTTGTTTTGCTAACAACCATGCATTTTGTCTTGTGATTGAAGTTTAGTAGTTTTTTCTTGCTTTTCTTCCCTCTCTTCTGTAGGAGTTTTTGTAAATTCCTTTCCGTGTCTGCTATCATTATTATGTCATCTGTATATCTTATGTTGTTAAGATTGTGGCTGCGAATAATGAAATCCTGTAAGACTTCTAACTTTCTCAGAATCGACTATATTTATGTCTATAATGGGGAAGTGAAAATTGAAAATATTCTCTTTCCAGACATACGAATTACCTGTTTGTCCGTACGACCCAACTTCCTTTCTTCCTCTCAGTTAAGCCAGCGGTGTAACAGCAAACGACCTATAACAACAGTAAAAAGGAAAGTATGAATTAAGATATTCATATAATTGTATGAACGTTTTTAATCAATATTTTCAATAAATTTTCCTTTTCAGGTTTTATAAAACTACTGCTTTTTATTACGAACTTTACGGTACATAAACCACACATTTCAAATATAATTATTCTATTCTATAAAACATAGGCCATCAAATCAATATATAGCTTTATCGTTACAAGAGACACAAATGGAATATTGCTACTACGTTCTGGGTTGGAGATGCCCAGTTTTCATTTTTCCGGTTAAAAAATGTTTACACGGTCTTACGCAACGTTGAAACTCTATCGCAGTTTCTATAGTAGATGTTCAAATGAGCACTCTATTCTTTAATTTTACAAATTCAAACATTTACAGCTAAGACACACAATGCCACGTCTACGGTATCGAATAGCCCTAATTTCTTCCGTGCCCCAAATGTAAAAAAAAAAATTTACTCAAAGAACTTTTTCTAAGAACTGACACTTTGTGGAACAAACTCCCGCTTGGGTGCTTCCTTAAAAACTTCAATCTTGAGGTCAAGGCTCCGGGCGTCATCTATCTGTTTTATTCTCAAATTCACCAAGACCACTGCGATTGTAACTACCCTGAGTAGCTATCGGGCCTTGTGTTGGGTGAAATCTTAGTATATGAAAAAGTTACTTAATATACAAAACTTCGTTGTATAAATATTTAAAAAGGTTAAACTTACTTATTATAGCTATTTGTTTAAAGTTTGTTTCTTCATAAATTCAACAGTGGTCGATCATCTCACCTCACCTCACCAGCCAGGAGTCTTTATATAATGATGCGTTGATATTTATGGACACGTATAAGGGCCACAATTTTTACCAGTTGATAGCATCGGCTAAAATAACTAGCCGACCAATGTATCTCAATGATACTTTCTTCTCCTTTGTTTATGTGCCATATCGTTTCAGGACGTAGGCGATCATGGATTTTCACATCTCCCTGTCTCTGGTGGCTCTTAGCACGCTTTCTCCTGTTGCACCATGCAATCCTCGTTCCGTCATTCACTTGATCAGGTCCTTCAAATATGTTATCCGTTGCTTTCCTCTGTCTCTTTTTCTCTCTATCTGGCCTGTTAGTATCAGGTTCTCCAATCCTTCCTTCCTCATTGCATGTCCCAGGAACTTCGGCTGTCTCTTTCTGATGCTCAGTATTTATTTCCTTTTCGTCCTCATCCTTTCCAAAACGTCGTCATTGCTCATATGTTCGGTCTATGGTGTCCGCAGCATCCTTCTGTAGAACCACATTTCAGCTGCTTCAAGTTTTTCCTTCATCTTCGAAGATATTGTCCAACATTCACTGCTATATTGAAGAACCGACATCACATAGCAATCTAGTACTCTCCTCTTTGTTTCTGGCTAACCAAATTGGCATGTAGCAGTGACGTTCGAATAAATTACCTTCTTTAATCACATCACTGAATACAGATGCAAGAAGACGTGTACATGTATTTTATAAATTATACAAAGACATTCGATAATGTACGACACAAAGATCTGGTGGGACTGCCCAGCAACCGTGACATATTTAAAAAAGGATATTAGAATAATCAAGAACCTATACTGAGAACAAATCGCCTGTATATAAATAGAAAATAAGTTTAGCAAATATATACAAAAAACAAAAAAGAAACAAAAAGAGGTCTAAAACAAGAATGTGTCTTCCCCCTTGACATTCAACCAATACAGTGAGGCAATTCCAAGAAAATTAGAAGTCCTACCAGGATTCATTATTGGCAGCCACAATCTTAACAACATAAGATATGCAGATGACACAGTGTTGAAAGCAGACACAGAAAGGAAACTACAAAAATGCCTACAGAAGGTAGTGAAGGAAAGTGAGAAGAAATAGAAAGACGTGTAAAACAAGGATGTGTCTTCACACCGTAATTATTCAACCTATGCAACGATGCAATTCCAAGAGAATTAGAAGTCCTACCAGGATTCATGATTGGCAGCCACAATCTTAACAACATAAGATATGCAGATGACACAGTGTTGATAGCAGACACAGAAAGGAAACTACAAAAATGTCTACAGAAGGTAGTGAAGGAAAGTGAGAAGAAATAGAAAGAGGTGTAAAACAAGGATGTGTCTTCACACCGTAATTATTCAACCTATGCAACGATGCAATTCCAAGAGAATTAGAAGTCCTACCAGGATTCATTATTGGCAGCCACAATCTTAACAACATAAGATATGCAGATGACACAGTGTTGATAGCAGACACAGAAAGGAAACTACAACAATGCCTTCAGAAGGTAGTGAAGGAAAGTGAGAAGAAATAGAAAGACGTGTAAAACAAGGATGTGTCTTCATACCGTAATTATTCATTCTGTGCAACGATGCAATTTCAAGAAAATTAGAAGTCCTACCAGGATTCATTATTGGCAGCCACAATCTTAACAACATAAGATATGCAGATGACAGAGTGTTGATAGCAGACACAGAAAGGAAACTACAACAATGCCTTCAGAAGGTAGTGAAGGAAAGTGAGAAGAAATAGAAAGACGTGTAAAACAAGGATGTGTCTTCATACCGTAATTATTCATTCTGTGCAACGATGCAATTTCAAGAAAATTAGAAGTCCTACCAGGATTCATTATTGGCAGCCACAATCTTAACAACATAAGATATGCAGATGACAGAGTGTTGATAGCAGACACAGAAAGGAAACTACAACAATGCCTTCAAGGTAGTGAAGGAAAGTGAGAAGAAATGACCGTTTAAAACAAGGATGTGTCTTCATAAGGCCTAATTATTCATTCTGTGCAACGGAAATGCAATTTCAAGAAAATTAGAAGTCCTACCAGGATTCAAATTATTGGCAAAGCCACAATCTTAACAACATAAGATATGCAGATGAAAACAAGGAGTGTTGATAGCAGACACAGAAAGAAACTACAACAATGCCTTCAGAAGGTAGAAGGAAATGAGAAGAAATAGAAAGACCGTGTAAAACAAGGATGTGTCTTCAATTACCGTAATTATTCATTCTGTGCAACGATGCAATTTCAAGAAAATTAGAAGTCCTACCAGGATTCATTATTGGCAGCCACAATCTTAACAACATAAGATATGCAGATGACAGAGTGTTGATAGCAGACACAGAAAGGAAACTACAACAATGCCTTCAGAAGGTAGTGAAGGAAAGTGAGAAGAAATAGAAAGACGTGTAAAACAAGGATGTGTCTTCATACCGTAATTATTCATTCTGTGCAACGATGCAATTTCAAGAAAATTAGAAGTCCTACCAGGATTCATTATTGGCAGCCACAATCTTAACAACATAAGATATGCAGATGACAGAGTGTTGATAGCAGACACAGAAAGGAAACTACAACAATGCCTTCAGAAGGTAGTGAAGGAAAGTGAGAAGAAATAGAAAGACGTGTAAAACAAGGATGTGTCTTCACACCGTAATTATTCAACCTATGCAACGATGCAATTCCGAGAGAATTAGAAGTCCTACCAGGATTCATTATTGGCAGCCACAATCTTAACAACATAAGATATGCAGATGACACAGTGTTGATAGCAGACACAGAAAGGAAACTACAACAATGCCTTCAGAAGGTAGTGAAGGAAAGTGAGAAGAAATAGAAAGACGTGTAAAACAAGGATGTGTCTTCATACCGTAATTATTCATTCTGTGCAACGATGCAATTTCAAGAAAATTAGAAGTCCTACCAGGATTCATTATTGGCAGCCACAATCTTAACAACATAAGATATGCAGATGACAGAGTGTTGATAGCAGACACAGAAAGGAAACTACAACAATGCCTTCAGAAGGTAGTGAAGGAAAGTGAGAAGAAATAGAAAGACGTGTAAAACAAGGATGTGTCTTCATACCGTAATTATTCATTCTGTGCAACGATGCAATTTCAAGAAAATTAGAAGTCCTACCAGGATTCATTATTGGCAGCCACAATCTTAACAACATAAGATATGCAGATGACAGAGTGTTGATAGCAGACACAGAAAGGAAACTACAACAATGTCTACAGAAATTTGTGAAGTTATGCAGATGACACAGACGTTGATAGCAGACCAGGAGATAAAACTACAAAAACTTTTACATAAGGTATTGAAGGAAAGCGAGAAGAAAGGACTAAGCAGCCACTGCAAGAAGACAGAGAATGTATGGTTGTCAGCAAAAGGATGAGCCCAAATTGCAAATTACAAATTGGAGATGCCAAAATCAAATAAGTGTTGAAATCTTTACAAGACAGAAATAGCGACACAGATCCAAAGACATTTTGGGATAGCCAAGGAAGCATTCCAAAAGTTAAGCAGTGTACTAAGAAAGAGGTAAATTTCTCTAGAATAAAAGAAAAGATTACTAAACTTTTCTATATCTGCACATATATGTATGATAGATGAAGAGGAAACATGAAACAACATAATCTCCAGAAGGATGCTGAGGATATTTGGAAAAAATGGAAACAAAAAAACTAATTCTTGACATCAGGAATAAACAGTTAAGGTTTTTGGAACTTAAAATGAGGGAGGATGTTTGGAAATTCTGATACTCACGAGGAGGGACAGAGAAAAGCAGCACGTAACATACTTAATGATTTTGAGTAAATGGATGGTGGATCAGGAGAAATAACAGAAATACAAAATTTAAGAGTTGCAAGGAACAGGAAGTTGTGAAAAGCCATGATCGCTTACGTCCTGAACGGACACGGCACATAAAGAACAACAAAAATATTATTTTTTGTGTTTATTATCAGTTTACGTATTAAACAGTTTTATTCATGCTGGATAGATAAATATCCTAAAACCGAACTTAAAATGTTTAATAAGAAGAAATAAAGAATATATAAGATATAGAATTTATGAATAATGTCCTGGTCAGTAATGGCCGGCCACATTAAAACTTTTCAAGCATTTTCACGCGATCATCAGGTAGTCGTCAACTATTTCTTCTGAAAATGGCCTATCTCTTTGATTCCATTATAGTATGTGGCCATTCCTCTTTGATTCTGGTATAGTATGTGGCCATTCCTCTTTGATTCTGGTATAGTATGTGGCCATTCCTCTTTGATTCTGGTATAGTATGTGGCCATTCCTCTTTGATTCTGGTATAGTATGTGGCCATTCCTCTTTGATTCTGGTATAGTATGTGGCCATTCCTCTTTGATTCTGGTATAGTATGTGGCCATTCCTCTTTGATTCTGGTATGGTATGTGACCATTCCTCTTTGATTCTGGTATAGTATGTGGCTTATCTCTTTGATTCTAGAAGAGTATGTGGCCTTCCTCTTTGATTCTGTCATAGTTTGTGGCCTTCCTCTTTGATTCTGTCATAGTTTGTGGCCTTCCTCTTTGATTCTGTCATAGTTTGTGGCCTTCCTCTTTGATTCTGTCATAGTTTGTGGCCTTCCTCTTTGATTCTGTCATAGTTTGTGGCCTTCCTCTTTGATTCTGGTATGGTATGTGGCCATTCCTCTTTGATTCTGTCATAGTTTGTGGCCTTCCTCTTTGATTCTGTCATAGTTTGTGGCCTTCCTCTTTGATTCTGTCATAATTTGTGGCCTTCCTCTTTGATTCTGTCATAGTTTGTGGCCTTCCTCTTTGATTCTGTCATAGTTTGTGGCCTACCTCTTTGATTCTGTCATAGTTTGTGGCCTTCCTCTTTGATTCTGTCATAGTTTGTGGCCTTCCTCTTTGATTCTGTCATAGTTTGTGGCCTTCCTCTTTGATTCTGTCATAGTTTGTGGCCTTCCTCTTTGATTCTGTCATAGTTTGTGGCCTTCCTCTTTGATTCTGTCATAGTTTGTGGCCTTCCTCTTTGATTCTGTCATAGTTTGTGGCCTTCCTCTTTGATTCTGTCATAGTTTGTGGCCTTCCTCTTTGATTCTGTCATAGTTTGTGGCCTACCTCTTTGATTCTGTCATAGTTTGTGGCCTACCTCTTTGATTCTGTCATAGTTTGTGGCCTTCCTCTTTGATTCTGTCATAGTTTGTGGCCTTCCTCTTTGATTCTGTCATAGTTTGTGGCCTTCCTCTTTGATTCTGTCATAGTTTGTGGCCTTCCTCTTTGATTCTGTCATAGTTTGTGGCCTTCCTCTTTGATTCTGTCATAGTTTGTGGCCTTCCTCTTTGATTCTGTCATAGTTTGTGGCCTTCCTCTTTGATTCTGTCATAGTTTGTGGCCTTCCTCTTTGATTCTGTCATAGTTTGTGGCCTTCCTCTTTGATTCTCTCATAATATCTGGCCATTCCTCATTGATCCTGGAATAGTATGAAGCCTATCTCTTTGATTCTAGTATAGTATGTGGCCATTCCTCTTTGATTCTAGTATAGTATGTGGCCATTCCTCTTTGATTCTAGTATAGTATGTGGCCATTCCTCTTTGATTCTAGTATAGTATGTGGCCATTCCTCTTTGATTCTAGTATAGTATGTGGCCATTCCTCTTTGATTCTGGTATAGTATGTGGCCATTCCTCTTTGATTCTGGTATAGTATGTGGCCATTCCTCTTTGATTCTGGTATAGTATGTGGCCATTCCTCTTTGATTCTGGTATAGTATGTGGCCATTCCTCTTTGATTCTGGTATAGTATGTGGCCATTCCTCTTTGATTCTGGTATAGTATGTGGCCATTCCTCTTTGATTCTGGTATGGTATGTGGCCATTCCTCTTTGATTCTGGTATGTTATGTGGCCATTCCTCTTTGATTCTGGTATGTTATGTGGCCATTCCTCTTTGATTCTGGTATGTTATGTGGCCATTCCTCTTTGATTCTGGTATGTTATGTGGCCATTCCTCTTTGATTCTGGTATGTTATGTGGCCATTCCTCTTTGATTCTGGTATGTTATGTGGCCATTCCTCTTTGATTCTGGTATGTTATGTGGCCATTCCTCTTTGATTCTGGTATGTTATGTGGCCATTCCTCTTTGATTCTGGTATGGTATGTGGCCATTCCTCTTTGATTCTGCTATGGTATGTGGCCATTTCTCTATGATTCTGCTATGGTATGTGGCTTTCCTCTTTGATTCTAGTATGAGATATTGCCTTCCTATTTGATTCTGGTACAGTATGTGGCCTACCCGTTTTAATGTGTCCACTGAATGGGAGTATTTTTTAGATATAAGTAATCGGTTATTTATTGAATCTAATTATTTTCCCTAACCCTAATCTTGCCCTGAACCTAACCCTTAGCAAACAGTTATAATACTTCCTTATAATACACTTTTTAAGATAAGTCTTATACTATGCTAGTAACAATTTCGTAGACTACATACTATACTGGCACCAAAATACATATTAGCAAAATCTAGGTACGCTTTTGTTTTTTCTTATGTTTGCTTGTTTGCTCCGCTCACTCTTGCCTTCCTGTTTGCTGGAAATACCCCTCTGTTCTCCAAGTCTTTTTACAAACTCAGCTAAACTGTTTGATCCCTCAAACGTTCGACCTATTAGGTTTCTACCACTTTTTGCTAAACGACTTGTGGCCCTAATCGACTCCGAATTGGTTAAACATCTCACAGTGCAGGGTCTTCTGTCATACAAGATTTTCACTTTTATAGGTCAACTGCTGATGTATTATTGATGAAAGAGTCTGTCAAGATTTACATAAGACTGGTGAAGCTCGGACTGTTGCTTTGGATATCTCGAAAGCGTTTGACAGGGTCTGGCATAACGGCCTTATCCACAAGTTGAAAGGTTACGGTATTTTCGGGTGAATCCTTCAAATAGTTCAATATTTCTTATCTATTGGCGAAATGAAAGTTGTCCTGAATGGTGATTCTGCTTTGTACTAATGTATATATCCCTCAGAATATTTTGTTCTTAATTTTCATCAACGACATCCCTGATGACATCAGTTAACAACTTAGTAACTATGCTGATGACACAACCATTTGCTCCTGTCTTGATAAGTCTGAACAATTCGATAAAGTAAAATTGGCAGGTGATCTAAAAATGACCTACAGTTGTTAACTGGGCCAAGGAGTGGCTTGCTAATTTTAATGCATCCAAAACGAAACTTCACTCTATTAATCATTTGAAAGGCACCTTCCTCCCATTAGCATGGCGGACGTTAACCTCCTTGAGAGTGACTCATTGTGCTTTCTCGGTCTAACATTCTCAATTGATATGAGGTGGAAAGACTATATTAAAACCATTGCTAGGTCTGCTGCTAAAAAGTTGGTTCACTGTGTCACACTATCTCTTCAGAAACTATCTTGCATATCTATAAGTCTAATATTTGTCTACGATTTGAATACTGCTGACAATCTAACGAAAATCATTAGTATAGAAAACTAAAAAGAAATGCAATTTGTATAAAATCACGTACACACAAACATGCACACATTTGTTTATATATATATATATATAATCAGCATGTGGTGTAGATATAGAAAAATCCAAAGGAGTATCCTGTACGTACAGTGGTAGGATAACTCTCTAAGAGAGCTTTAAATATATATGTATATAAATACATATAGAGAAAATATAAGAAAAATTAAGGCAGACAAGTTATTTCATGGTAAATCGGAAGTATAGGCCTATTTCAGGCGAACCATCATCAGCTTCCGTCTTTATTGTACATGGTTCGCCTGAAATAGGTCTATACTTCCGATTTACCATGAAAAAACGTGTCTGCCTTAATTTTTCTTATATATATATAACACGGTCATATCACGTTGACTACACCGGTTCCCACTCGATCACCGAAGTTAAGCCTGGTCAGTACTTAGATGGGTGACCGCTTGAAAATACCAGGTGCTGTAAGCGTTTCTTGACGGATGTGCGTTGTGGTGCAGTGGATGTCGGCTTGGAAAGGGAAATCGGTGAGCCGAGTTCCAATTCTAGCTGAACACTCTGCATTCACTGGTACCCTTGGGAAAGGTATTAATCCGTCCCTTCCCTCCAGTTATGGGTTAAATAAATGAGGTCTGCTGTTCATGCGAGCTGTGGCGAACTTCTGCACCGATTGTTTGTCATCAGCGGTTCCAAAAAGTGTGGATGATGCTACACAAGCCTTCACCACTCTAAACAATTCTTTGTGTGGCAATCTGAGTTAGATACTCATACGTCGAAATCGACGGGAGAGTCCATTATATATATATATTGTATTATGTATTGTAGCGGCATTCACCCAGGACGGGTTGAGCCGGCATCCCCAAGAACATTTGAAGCGTCTCTCCCAGCGGCGGCCCACGATCGGCGATCTTGAGCCAGCTCCACTCCGATCTCTGCCCAGTCCCGGTTCCACCTCCGAAATCCCACGACATTTGGGCCCGAGATCGGCTCCATGTCCCCCTTCAGCGTGGCTGCCCACGTCCTCAGCTGACCCCCCGCACGCTTGCGCCAGCCCGGTAGGGGCCTCGGGAAGAGGCAGTCGCGAATCAGCTCACCCGGAGGACAGCGCGCAGCATGGCCGAACCAACGCAGTCGACGGAGTCGGAGAGCAGCCGGTATCGGTTGAAGACGGCATGCTTGACGAAGGGTCGATGTCCGCACCCGATCAATCCGCCGGAAACGCAGGATGCGCCGGAGACAGTCATTGTCGAAGACTTCCACCCTCTTGAGGTCCGCTACGCGCACCGGCCACGTCTCGCAGCCATACAGCAAGATGGATCGCACAACAGCTTGGTAGACGCGGCTCTTTGTACGCAGGGCGATCTCCCGCCTTGACCAGAGACACTTCTGGAGGCGGTTGAAGGCGGCCCTCGCAAGGTTGATGCGACGCCCGATCTCATCGCCACCCTGGCCGTTCGGGACAAAAGACGAGCCCAGATAGATGAAGTGGTCCACCATCTCCAGGGGTGTTCCGTCGAGCAGGATGGGTTGTTGGGCCTCTGGAGGCAACAGCGCCGTCATCACCTTCGTCTTTGCAGCATTGATGCGCATGCCGACCGCGCACGCGCTGGTATGCACTCGGCTGACGGCCGCCTGCACCTCCTCGATGCTGTCACCAAGAAGGACAATGTCGTCAGCGTACGCCAGGTCGATCACGGCCAAGTCGCGGCCCACCCGAACCCCAGTGAAGCCTTGAAGGGCGCTCATCAGAATCCAGTCGATAGCGTAGTTGAAGAGCGTCGGGGAGAGCGCGCATCCCTGTCGCACACCAGTGCGGACCTCAAACGCCCCGGTCTCAGCACCGTAAGCACGAACACGTGTCCTCGTCTCCCGATAGTAGGCCTGAATCAGACGCAGCAGCTTTGGCGGAATGCCATCGTCCCGCATGATAGTCCACAGAGCGCTGCGGTCCACCGAGTCGAAGGCCGCTGCAAAATCGATGAAACAGAGCACCGTCGGTTGTTGGTAAGACCAGCGCGTCTCCAGTATCCGGCGTAGACAAAAGATCTGGTCAGAGCACCCTCTACCCGGACGGAAACCAGCCTGGCTTGGGCGGGTACGGTGGTCGCGAGCGAGTTGGAAGCGCTTCAGTAGCAGGACTGTGAACAGTTTGGCCGAAATATCAATCAGGCTGATTCCACGGTAGTTGCTACATACTCGTTTGTCGCCTTTTTTTAAGAAGGGGAGAAGCACTGCCTCTCTCCAGTCAGCGGGGACGACCTCTGTGTTCCAGATCTTCATCAGGAGGCGGTGTAACCATGGCACCATCACCTCGGAACAGCTTTTGAAGATTTCAACTGGAAGGCCATCTTCACCGGGGGCCCTGTTGTTCTTCAGCTGAAAGAGAGCCACGCGAACTTCATCTGGCGTCGGTGGATCCGTGTTGCAGGCATACGTTGTTGCTGCAGATGTGCCGGCATGGACAGGGGTTGGTGCTGGATCATGGTTAAGCAGAGCACTAAAATGCTCTTGCCACCTGTCAAGCCGGGCTGACATATCGGCGATCGTATTGCCTGCTGCATCGACGAGAGTATCGCTCGCGCCCCGCGATGGACGGCTGACCCGGTTGAGAAGACGGTACAGCTTTCTGGTATCACCATTGGCTGAGGCCTGTTCCGTTTCTTCCGCCACTCTCCGCCAGTACGCGTTGCGGTCGTTGCGGACTGCTTGCGCCGTTCTGCGCCGTAGCTCGCGGTAGTGTGTGGATTGTGTCAGTCGCGCACGCCGTGCTCGTTCGGCCAGATCAATCGTCCCCGCGGAGATCCAATCGCGGTGCCGACGGCGGGTGTAGCCCAGATGGGCCTTAGCTGCGTTTGTAACCTCTGTCTTTAGCGCGCTCCATTCCGCTTCTGGAGGTGCCTCCTCGTCCAAGACGAGGCTGTCAAAACGGTTCCGCAGCTCAACACGAAAAGGCTCAGCAACCACCGATTTGAGTTTTGATACATCAAACCGGCGGGCTGGTTGCCGCAGAGGAAGACGCTTCAAGCGAAGACGAAGTTTTGCACGGACAAGAACGTGGTCGGAGCCGTTTGCACTCCCGGTTTCTGCTCCTCTATACGCCCGACAGTCAAGCACGCAGTTGGCCCAACGGGACCGCACTAGGACGTAGTCTATCTGGTTCTGCGTGTGACCGTCGTTTGAGTTCCAGGTCGCCAGGTGTCTGCGCGGGTGGTCGAAACGTGTGTTGCTGACCACCAGGCGGTTTGCGGCCGCAAAGTTGACGAGGCGGTCGCCGTTGTCACATCGGGTCCCCAAAGCAAACCGACCGAGGATATGTCTGGATGTGTCGTCGCCTGGCCCCGTGCGCGCATTCCAATCACCCGCGACAATCAGCATGTCGCGGCGAGGAACCCCTCGGACGACCTGCTGGAGCCGGCTGTAGAACGCGTCCTTGGTGGCATCGTCTGCATCAAGGGTGGGCGCATACATGGCCACCACGGAGATGTTTGTGATGTGGCCCTTCAGCCGAATCCTGGCGAGGCGCGGAGAAATTGGCTCCCACTCCAAGAGAGCCGCATTTGCCGATTCTGCCAAGGCGATGGCTACGCCCTGGCGCCCCGTGTTGTCCGACACGCCGCTGTGGTAGAGATGAAAGTTCCTGTCGACCCCCGGGACCTTGATCGTGGAGTGTCCGGAGTCAGGGACGCGGACCTCTGAGAGGCATGCAACTTCAACTCCATAGTTGTACAGCGCACGCATGGTTAGAGCTTGCACTCCAGTATCCCGCAGCGTGCGCACATTCCAGCAGGCGAAGTAAGACGAACGCCTGCGTGGGAGTAGTCTGACTTGCTGATTTAACACCTGCCCCGTCAAACCGTTGAGGACAGGCGCGTCGCCTACCGGGTACGCCGTAGCTTGAGTCGGTATAACTGTGAGAGACATTAATAATCATAATCATAATCATAAGGGATGATTCAAGGAGAAAAAGCGGATGGTGTGGTAGGGTCCCCAGCCCTACCCCGCAGTGACGACGAGGACTTGCCGCAGGTTACCCGAAGACGCAGAGGTCATCGCCACCAGGGGCCGCCGGATGCCGGAACAGACGCGATCTGGATTTGCAGGGAGCATTGAACGGTTTTAAAGCGCCGAACACTCGCTTTCACACCCTTGCCCGTTTAGTGGAGCCAGTGCCGCGACGTGGACGCAGGGTAGGGAGTTTGTGCGGCAGAGGTGTAAAATTACACTAGCCATCAGGAGTCATTTTATAAGAACAGTGGGAGCTCACCCCGCTGCCCAACTCCCGGCGTACCGCACCATTCAGCACCATTATATATATATATATATATCGCCCGGTTCACACTCCACCCACGTCTATTGAACAGGTGAAGAGGCTCATCCCTTGTTTCCTGTTTAGGATGTGGTTTCCGGTTTTTCTCTTTTCCAATCTTTTCACTCTTACGTAGCCCCCTGCGCACCAGTGACGTTTTCGCCTTGCTTGGGGTGATATGATTAAAATATATATATATATATATATATATATATATATATATATATATATATATATATATATAGTTGATGCGGTATTAAAAGAATTGAAGCTTAAACACACTTACACACACACATATAGCTATACCCCGGGTTACACACACATATAGGTATACCCCGGGTTACACACACATATAGGTATACCTCGGGTTACGTCGTTTCGAGTTAAGTCGTTCCCGATTATACGTCGTTAGTCAAAAATATAAATAAAAATAAAAATCAAGTTTAATTAATTTTATTCAACTTTACGTCTGTCTGGCACAAATATTGACGTCGTAATATCACTAGAAAAGCGTTAAAAAAATAAAATCATGTTACTGTATAGTTGATGCTGACGATCCACAGCCATCTACGTCCACCATGTAAATAAACAAATTGAATGTAAATATTGGTAAATTGAACACAAATTAGTTTTTTTCTACTATCGCAAAATAACTGTATTTGTCACTTAACCTCATAAAAAAGTTTTATTTCATAATGTCTTAGAGCAAACCACATTCACAAATAAAGAGTCCGCGATGTACTGTAAAGATCACCAAATTGTCAATATCTACGTTTACAAGTATGTACGTACATGTATTCGTAAATTTAGATTACTTTTTTCTGTACTATATTAAAAACTAAAATGTATTAGTTTGTAAGTTTAAATTAGATTCTTATTGACCATATATTATTAAAAATGCATTTATAAATAAAATACAAAACTGAAAATGGTTATTTGTGGTTTAGCCTAGTGACAAGTAAATTCGGAGACAAGTAAATAATTCCGAAGTAATATCTCCCGAGGAGATATCTCTATCGCCAAAACGTTTTTCACCAAAATTATGCAGAAGGAAAGCAAAGTCGCCTCTTCTGGAACAAATTACCGAAGTAAGGTATAACTGTATACATATACTTTTTTCTCAACTACTATTTTTTATCTTTATGAAGAATACTCATCTGTTAACCACTTGACTCTAGTTCTTTTTACACTACCCTGTATATACTTTCCTTTCTCTCCACCTTTGCAGCTGTCATCACACCTGTATTACCATTCTTCTTTTGCTCATTTCTAACAGGTTCGTATTTCTCTTCACTCTCTCCTATCTAATCTTTTTACTCTTATGTAGCCCCCTAATATTTTTTTACTATTATGCAGCCCTCTAATCTTTTTTCTACTCTTATGTAGCCCCCTGCACATCAGTGGTGTTATCGCCTTGCTCGGATGATACGAATAAAAAAAAAAAAAAAAAAAAGAGAGAGAGAGAGAGAGAAATGTACTTATTTGTAGCACTTTCCTCCCAGGCACCATTTTGCCTCTCTTCCCCCCTTGTGGATTTAAACGCGCTTAAAATGACTATGAAAAATAACTAATGAAATCGCAGCAGAAGCACTGGCCAGACAAATAACGCATAATTTATTATCAATATAAAGATGCCCTCATTCACCCCAAGGAAGGAATTAATTTCCTTCAAATTTCTCCAAATAATAATGACACAAATATTCTTGTTAAACATTTGTTTTTCTTTCCCAAGGTTTTTTCTCTCTCTCTCTCTCTTTTTCCCATTTCTTCATCTTTTTCGGGCGCATAACTTAGAAGGAAGGACAGAGATTATTGTTTATAGAATGCTATTTTTTTTCTACTTGGGAGGATTTCCAAGAAGGCTTAGAGAAATATGAAAAATATCGCCTTAATCAAGAGCTTTTGGTTTGCTTTATCTTCAGCCATATTGACAATTTATCATTGTCTGTCTTTTCTATTCAGGAATTTACTTTGAGTAAATCTCTTGTCTTTATTAGTACGTCTAAACCGAGAAACGTTTTTTTCTGTCGTTCGGGATTCTATTTAATATATTAAAGATATCATCTGTAGCCATTGAAAAGACCAATTGTCTATTGTTAGGTTTTTATTGCTACCAAATCATGATGGTGGCAAATTTTTCATCGAGTTTAATCAAATAATTCCGAAGTGATATCTTCCGAGGAGATAGCTCTACTGCCAAAACGTTTTTCATCAAAACGATGCAGAAGGAAAGCAAATACTCAACAGTTTAAAATTTTATAAAAATATTTATTCTATAAAACTGGAATGAAATAATAAAAGTCCATCCGACCGTGGAAAAAAAAATCCGAGCCACGATTCACTTTAGAACAACAACAAAAATATCTACTCACTGACCAGCTGGAGAGGAGCGTTTCCCGTTATATTTTTTCAAAGGTGTAAGAAAAGCAATGTGCGTTGTGATGCGGTGGATATCGGCTCGGAACGGGAAATCGGACAGCTGAGTTCGAATTCCAGTTGAATTCGTTGCATTCACTTACGCGCAAATACTCTTGGAAAAGTTATAAATCCGTCTCTTCTCCATTTAGCTATGGGTTGAATAGCATGACAGATTGGGTTCTGTAGCCTTGGTAACCGGCCTACCGCCGAAAGTAATGGCAACCTACTGCGGGAAAATCTACTACCCAGTCAGTCATGTCTCTTTCGGGACATGCTCACCGAAACGTGTATCACGTATGGCGCTTAACTGACTAAAGAAAAGCTAATGTAGTTTACTTTTAAAATATGTGTTTTTACAAGCACCAGTCTGCATTTGCTATGTATATCTTCTCCAGCCAATCGCCTGTGCCTTCTGCTCATAATGTCACTACATTGTATGCTTTTAACAATTATATGTGGCCAGATGTTATATCCATGTTGTCATCTGTTTTCTTTCGAACTTTTGCTCTACGCGAAGTGTAATTATGTTTTTTTTCGAACGTTTTCTGTGTATATTGTATCCGTTTAATAATAAAACTTGTTGTTTTGACTCTAAGCAGTCATAAATACAAAAGGTAGTAAAGGAAAGCCAGAATAAAGGACTAAGTTTCTATTATAATAAGTACCATATAAATATCTAGGAGGTTTTTGTAACAAAGGATGGAATTGTGGCACCGAAATTCGAAAGCAAACTTGGATAGTGAAATATGCTTCCCACCAAGATATGCAAAGTATTAAGAAACAGAAAAGAGTGCTGAGCTGTTATACAATATCGGTTCTCCTATATGTCAGTGAATGCTGAATAATTTCCTCACAGATGAAGAGAAAATTTGAGGCAACAAAAATGTAGTTCTACAGAAGGTTGCTGAGAATTTCATGGACTGAACAACCGAGGTGGTGTTAAGGAAAATAGAAAGAAAAGGGGCGCTTATGCTTAGAATTAGAAAGAGTTGAAATTTCTTGGATACATAAGTAGAAAAGGGGTAATGAAGAATTTGACACTCAAAGGATATATTGAAAGCAAGTGGGTGGAGGAAAGCAGTGGATAACGAGCTTGTGTAAGTGGATGACAGAACAGTGATTGGTGGGGATAACATGAAAACGAAATTCACTATGAGTTGTAAAGGAGAAGGAGTTGTGGAGAACTACGATCATCCACGAACTGAAGGGACACGGTACATCGAAGAAAAAGTAACACTTGAGTAAAATTAATTAACGAGTTTTTTTATTCAGTTATGATAACAATGTTATGCTTAAGGCACAGACGATTGGCTGGAGAAGATATACATAGTAGATGCAGCAGCTGACTGATGCTTGTAACAACCAATATTTTAAAAGTAAACTATATTCGCTTTTCTTCAGTCAGTTAAGTGCCATACCTGATACGCGCTTGGGTGATCATGTCCAGAAAGAGACATGACTGACTGGGTAGAATATTTTCCCGCAGTAGGATGCTATTGCTTGCAAAGCTTGAATTCTCATCATTCTTACTGGAAATCATATCAGATCCATATAACTGTTTAGAAAACAGCTTTTATGTTCATATACGCCTCCTTGGTCTCACACTTTCAGCGGACCTCAAATGGAATGACTATATCAAATCCATTGCTAAATCCGCTGCTATGAAAGTCGGTTCTCTGTGTAGGGCCCGGAAGTTTTTTCCGTCTAATTCTATCCTGCACATATATAAATCTACCATCCGCCCGTGCATTGAATACTGCTGCCATATCTGGTCGGGTGCCCCTGCTATTTTCCTCGGGCTTCTCGATAAGGTTCAGAGGAGGGTCTGTAATGTGATAGATACCGACTTGGCGGACCGCCTGCAGTCTCTCTCCCACCGGCGCGACGTGGCTTCCCTGTGTCTCTTCTATAAATACTTTCACGGCTTCTGCTCCGATGAGCTTAGATCACTGATGCCCCCTAAATACGAATTTGAACGAGATACTAGATTAGCAACTAGATCCCACCCTTTTACTGTGAAACCGATAAAATGCAACCGTAACTTCTACTCCAACAGTTTCTTTCCTCGCACTTCCCGACTGTGGAATTCTCTTCCACACGATTACTTCCCCGACGGCTACAATCTCCAGGAGTTTAAATGTAAGGTCAATAGACACCTCCTAACACACTAACCTGCTCCCATTCTATCAAACACTCTTCCCATCTGCCCAACCCTCATCCTCGGTATCCTTACTCATCTGTCACCTTCCTCCTGACATCCCTATGTCTAACCACTCCTTCTCTTTACCTTCCCCTATGTAGCCCCATGCGCAATAGTGGCAGTGGAATGCCTTGCTTGGGGTGAGATGATTAAAAAAAAAATACAAGAGGGAGTTTAATAGTAAAAAAAGAAAGTGATAGTAGGCACAGGGTAGTAACATGTGCAGGTGGTGTAATGGATAGTGACTCAGAATGAGAAAGCGGAGAGTCGAGTTCAAATTTCACGAAGAGACAGATTTTAAATTTTAATGAGAAACAATGTTTATAAACATATTTCTCATCTTGTTGGTAATGGACACAGGCATGTTTTAAAATTCTGACTTTAACATCTTTTCATGCTTTTGCTTAGTCAAAATACCGACTAATATAAAATAAATATCATTGGTCTTATTGACAATATTTTTATCATATTAAAAAAAAAAACACATACACACACATGATAAAAATATAATTTTAAAGTATGCTATATTTATGAGCTAAAGTGATCAATAGTAAATATAACAGAGAGCGTTCAGGTCTGTGTTGTTAAATATAAACGTGAACATCGAGGTCAATATATCTAATCTAAACTTATTTATAAATGGAACTTTGTCTGTGTGTGTGTGTCCGTTACCTATAGACTCCGAAATGGCTGAACCGATTTTCTTGAAAATTTACTCAGTTGTACTATAAGCGTCTGCGAGTGATCTTAGCTAGGTTTTGTGTCGAGATACCCCCGATAAATATCGATAATCGAAAAAATCGGGTTATAGGAGTGATCAGATTTTAATCAAATTTGATACACTCATACACAAAAACATAAGAAACGATATTCAGAAGTTTCAAGGTTGCAGTTCTTACGATAGTGCAGAAAATCGATTATATATATATATATATATATATATAAAGCAAGATGTTTGTGTGTGTGTCTGTTTATCTGCCTGTATCTTTGTATTTTTTTCAGCCCTTTTATTTTAGTTTTTGCTTTGGGTTTTGCTCTAAGTAGATATAATTGTAGTTCTTAGTCTCAGTCATGATAGCATTTACTCAGAGGACTTATTTAGCCTTCAAAATTCAGTTTACGACGAAAAAAAATCAAAATTTGACTTACATCCATTCATTTTTCTTTCGGTCTACTGTTTCTCTTTAACTGGAAACAACTATTGCTTTTTAGTCTTTCGTGCCAACGTCCAAAGAGTCTGAGCTCCAGGACCATGGATTAGTTTTAAAGCTTTCATTACACTTGAGCAACGCCGAGCTATACTGCTAGTATATATATATATATATATATATATATATATATATATATAGCACCTCCATTCATTTATTGATACTTAACTTTTCTATTGAATTTTTTAAAATAAAAAAGTTTTCTTTAAACTTTTATTTTAGCTTTAATTGAAAGCTAAATGATTAAATTTACTATTTCCAGTAAGCAATATACTCTGGTGTATTTCAAACAGAAATTATATTGATTGGAAACTAAAATTTTTCAACTTTTAAAGTTTTTTTTTCAATTTTTCGGCTATTTTTTGAGCGATTGACACATTTCTATACAAAAGTGAATCCTCGTTTTTAAAAATCTTGCAAAACTAAAATATAAATCCTGGAACACGTTATTTTTGGAAAATTAGCAAATTTAAAAATAAATTAATCTGATTTATACAAGTATTACTTGTTTATAGCATGAAATTCAAAATAAAAGTATTTCTTAATCACCGAGGAGTGAACTTAATAAGTTGCGAACTAATTGATGACAGCTGAGTATGGTTGACCAGAATTGACATAATTCTTCAAATGTTTTCCTGTAAGGGAAAGAAACTGTGAAACACGTGACGTTTTGATGTAACATAGAAAATACAATACATAAAAAAAACTTTTTTGAAGAATTATTTAAAAAATTTATTGGCTCGATGATTTGTATTAAACTTTTCAACTTTGGATTAGTAAATATAGTCTTTACTTAATAATCTAATAACCTAACAGCAACAAGGTTTAGTAGAATTTTTTAAAATTTTATAAATTATTATAATTAAAAAACAAAAATGAAACACAGTTCTTGTAAAAATTCATTATTCAACGAATTTTTTTTCTTCAGACTATAATGTCCTTAATATATATATTTTTGAAAGCAGTTAAAAACTTGTCTAATTAAATAATGTTATAATTTTATTGCATTTTTATTTTACTATTCTGAGCAGATTTTTGAAAACACGGCGAACTGATTTAATAAATATAGATGATTTAAATTAAAAGGAGTTTTAATCAAACAAATTTTCGAAACAAAATTTAATTTGTTAAAATTTCAGGAATTTACGTGTGTGTGTGGGAGGGAGGTAACAGATGTAAAAAATATTTTTACACAGATTTTCTAAAAATACAAATTTAAGAAAATAATCTATTATGTCTATCGGCCTGCACATAATAAAAACCTGTGCTCTCCAGTAGAGATCAAATCTGCGTCCCTATTTGCAGTAGAAAACCCTATTTCATCAGGTGTACTTTATGCTCTCTGCCACAGAGAGCTTAACGGCCCGGCAGGGCCCTGTATTTTCTTATAAGAAAAGCACGCTTCCGATTTTTCTCGAAAGTCCATATCTGCTTAGATTCGTACCCAAAACGCAAACAAAGCAATTTCTCAAGAATTAACGGATTTACCTTTAATCCGACTTTTTTATTATCTCAAACATCATTATAGTTGATACTCATACTTGAAATAGGCGTCTCATTTTTGTTTTATTTTATTTTAAAATCGAAAATAGTGCGTCACTGTCCAGATCATACGCTGGTTTCTCATACAAAGGTGGATGGAGGATCGATCCTTGCCCCAGTGCACATTTTCTTTATTAGGATTTCTCTAAAGCGCAGACATAATGCCCACTATTCATAATAAGAAAGGAGTGTCTATTTCAAATTTGAGAGACCAATATAATAATGTTTGGAATCGTATATATATATTCGTTATCCACATAAAAGCTTGTTTCGCTGTATCACAGCTCATCAGTGTGGCTAGACGTCCACTTGCCTCCGGCCGGGATCGAAACTCGACCGATTTGGTGTAAGACGGAATCGCTAACCCCTAAGCTATAGGCATATGGAATCAAAGAATGGACATTTTAGCGTCTTATATATAAGCGGTGTATACACACGTATATATATATATATATATATATATATATATATATATATATATATATATATATATTTGTGTTATATTGTTATATACTGCCACTGTATCTGGACAAACAACAAGGAGGACGTATATATATATATATATATATATATATATATATATATATAATCTTATAATCTTCGTCGGTGACGTTTGTGTAGGGCAGGAGTGTAGCCGGAGAGAGTCGCGCACGCGAAGGAGCCGTCTGGAGTCGTTAGCCAGTCTCTGTCGCTTCAGCCAAAAATTCTAAACTTTATATAGTCTTTAAGCGTTCATGCATTTTTGCTTTTTCGGGTCGCTTTGTTGACGTCGTCTACGGCCACATTATATCTGTCAATCACTCTTGTACTTTGTTGACTTTTATCTGTGGCCGGATGCAGCTATCAACCACATCATAGCCGGCCATAGCCTTTCAAGCCGGCTGCCGCTTGTTCTTTTTTTTTTTTTTCACTTTGTTGACATCATCTACAGCCGGATATATCTGCCAACCACCCCTGTTCGTTGTTGAGCAATATTTGTGATTTTATTTTTTAATCTGACGCAGTTTTTGTTATTTAAAATTTAATTAGACAGGTGGAAACTTCCGTTTCTGAAACTGTCGGAACATTTGAAATCCTTCGATAAACAGTATCACGTATGTATTGGAAGTACCTGATTGAAAAGATTTTCGCCCACCGTGGATAACCCAGTATCCAATCACGTGTCCTTATTGGTCGTTACTAGAGACGTTTGGTTAAAAAGTGACTGCAGTAGCGGACAAACACAGGCTAGAATCACATTCAGATTCAATGCAAGCGGTACGAAATGCATATCGATTAGGTCGGTCGGTCGGTTCAGCTTTCTTTATCTTCCATAAGCAGAACACTGAGAACATGACATTGAATCGATTTTTGGACCTTGGTAGTCTGGCAACGCATGGGAGAGTTCAGTAAATCACAACTTACGTTATTTCAGACTGATTGCAGTTGTTGTGTAGACCCCCCCCCCCCCCCAGTAGGCCATGGACTGTAGCTGTCAACAAACGCACCATGATACCTGGCGGTGGTTCCATAATAGCGTGTGTCATGTTCACGAGAAAAGGTCGAGTCCGCAGCATAGCACATTAAATTATTTGACCAAAGTTGCATAAAATCGGTTTGAGGAATATTTTGGAGGCTTCCGGTGAATTTTGTAGCCAGCACATTCGTTCGACATGAGCCCAGCGGAGCATTTAATGGAAATGGCAGAGAAGCCTCGATTACGCTAGATCCTGTGCCTACAAATATTAGGAATCTCTAGACAGATATTGGAAAGGGCGTGGTTCAGCATCTTTCTTGAGGTCAGCTGACTGAATTCAATGCCACATTGATTTGCTGCACTTCACTAGACAGTCAGTCAGTTAAGTGCCATACGTTATAGACGCTTGGGCGATCATGTCTCGAAAGAGACATGACTGATCAGGTAGAAGATTATCTCTCAATAGGTTGCTATTACTTTTTGCAGTATACTGGTTGCCAGCCAAGACTATAGAAACCAATCTGTCTTATTATTTAACTCATAACTGGAAGGAAAAGAGGGATTATTACCTTTCGTAATGGTATTTGCGCATAAGTGAATGCAAGGAATTCAACTGGAATTCGAACTCGGCTCTCCGACTTCTCGTTCCGAGCTGATATCCCCTACCAGATACCAATCGTATTAATTTACTGCATATTCATTTTAACATCCAATGCCGCAATCACTTTAGAAATACAAATAAAAAAGAAATATCTTTTGAAATATAGTGATTTACTAAGCATAGCTTAGATGTGGCAGAAGGTCGAAAATATGAAACACTCAGTCAGAATCGAATTCATTACTCGGTCATAATTGATCTAGCGGGATGAGCTTGCCAACCATTAGACTACGTCGAAGAGCCCTAATGATTTACTAAGCGTAGCTTAAATGTGCCACGGAACCGAAAATATTACTTTAGAAATATAGTGCTAATAGCAGACACAGAAAGGAAACTACAAGACTTCCTACAGAAGGTAGCTGAAGAGAGTGATGAGAAAGGACTACAAATAAACTGTAAGAAAACCGAATGCAAGCTCATCAGTAAAAAGGGCAGCCCAATATGCCAATTACAAGTCGGGGATACTGAAATGAAGCAGGTACAAAAATTTAAATACCTGGGAAGTATTCTAACAGAAGACGGAAAGTGTGACACAGACATCCGAAGGCGAATTGGAATTGCGAAGGAAGCATTCCAGAAGTTGAGTAAGGTATTAAGAAACAGGAAAATTTCGCTAGAAACAAAGAAGAGAGTACTGGATTGCTACGTGCTGTCCGTCCTTCAATATGGCAGTGAATGCTGGACAATATCATCAAAGATGATGGAAAAACTTGAAGCAACTGAAATGTGGTTCTACAGAAGGATGCTGAGGATATCATGAGTCGAGCATGTGAGCAATGATGAGCTTTTGTAAAGGATGGAAACGAAACGGAAATTAATACTGAGCATCAGGAAGAGAGAACTGAAGTTCCTGGACATGCAATGAGGAAGGATGGCTTGGAGAACCTGATACTAACAGGCCAGATAGAGGGGAAAAGAGACAGGGGAAAGCAGCGGATAACATATTTGAAGGACTTAATCAGGTGGATGATGGAACGAGGGTTGCGTGGTGTAACAGGAGAACGCGTGCTAAAAGCCACCAGGGATAGGGAGACGTGGAAAGCCATGATCAACTACGTTCTGAAGAGACAAGGCACATAGAAAAAGATTTATTAAGCATAGCTTGGATGTGGTTTAAGGACGAAAGTATGGAACACCTAGTGGGGATCGAACTCACTAATCAGTCGTAAGCGATCTTGCAAGACAAGCTTGGTAACCATTACACCACGTCCAAATCACCTTTCTGAATATATATACTCAAGAAACAGAACGTAGAAATTGTGTAATATTGCTACCAAAAAGAAAATTCAAGAAAAGTTTAAAACGTTCAGTTCAGTTAGAAAAATGTAGAATACATTTTTAAACCAATGGGAACAAGTTGATTTCAAGTTTCAGAAAACGTTCAATGGAACCACTTTTGGAAGATAAAATGGCGAAAGAGAAGAATGTTGATCAATATACGATGGAATCCTTTGGAGATTCACGTTACTCAATCACGAGTTTAGATCGAAATCCTCGGGGATCCACGTTACTCAACGGAAGTCTCATTCCACAGAACATTACTTCGTATACCAAGCAAGTGTATTTTTTGCGCACAACATGAAACTTTCTTCGTCCAGAAGATTTTAAATTAATAGATAATTCAGAAACGAATATGCTATTAACTGAATACACTGTGGAAAACTGGCTCTTGCCAATGGTTCACTTAAATCACGTCATTCTTCGAAATGCTGGAGGAAATTATGTTATGTAAACTTTTGTCTTATTCGAACTTTTCACAAGTTCCGAGTACATTTTCTCTGTCCTTATAGGGGCACTTATCGTATAAGAACCTTTATTTGCCTACAGAGGATATGTCAGTTTCTTTTCATCCCTCAGATTTTTCTCTCGCTACTTGAATGTGAACGAAACGTATAGAAAATATTTTAGATATTTGCTGTAATTGCTTTCTCACTGCAAATACTGACTAAAATAACTCGAAATTATCTAAATTTATTTATAAATGGAACTTTGTCTGTGTGTGTGTGTGTCTGTCTGTGTGTGTGTATCCGTTACCTATAGACTCCGAAACGGCTGAACCGATTTTCTTGAAAATTTACACAGTTGTACTATAAGCGTCTGCGAGTGTTCTTAGCTAGGTTTTGTGTCGAGCTACCCCCGATAAATATCGACAATCGAAGAAATCGAGTTATAGAAGGAGTGGTCCGATTTTAATCAAATTTGATACACTCATAAACAAAGACACAAGAAATGATATTCAGAAGTTTCAAGGTTGCAGTTTTTACAATAGTGCAGAAAATCGATATATATATATATATATATATATATAAAAGGCAAGATGTTTGTGTGTGTGTGTGTGTGTGTGTGTGTGTGTCTGTCTGTTTATCTGTTTGTATGTCCTTTATACAAATCCACAACTTTTATACGATTCTCACCAAACTTCACACAAATATTTTTTAGGCTGAGTCTGAGCTCCAGGACCATGAATTAGTTTTGAAGCTTTCATTACACCCGAACAACGCAGAGCTGTACTGCTAGTTTTAAAAAAATGTATAAATACATTCTCTCTCGGTCTCTGTTTCTTAGTCTCTTTCTTTCTTTCTTTCTTTCTATATATATATATATATATATATATATATATATATATAGTGACACGCATAAGTATTGGATACATTTTTTTTAATCATATCACCCCGAGCAAGGCGGTAACGCCACTGATGTGCAGGGGGCTACATAAGAGTGAAGAGATTGGAAAAGAGAGAACCGGAAGCCACATCCTAAACAGGGAACAAGGGATGAGCCTCTTCACCTGTTCAGTAGACGTGGATGGAGTGTGAACCGGGCTATAGTTTAGTCTATCTACTCCAATTGAAAAAAAAAAGGTGAGAAGATTGGAAAAGAGAAAACCGGAAACCGCATCCTAAACAGAAAACAAGGGATGAGCCTCTTCACCTGTTCAATAGATGTGGGTGGAGTTTGAACCGGGCAATAGTTTAGTCTGTCTACTCCAATTGAAAAAAAAAAGAAAAAACAGTGAGAAGATTGGAAAAATGAAAACCGGAAACCGCATCCTAAACAGGGAACAAGGGATGAGCAAGGCGATAACGCCACTGATGCGCATGGGGTTACGTAAGAGTAAAAAGATTGGAAAAGAGAAAGCCGGAAACCGCATCCAAAACAGGAAACAAGGGATGAGCCTCTTCATCTGTTCAATAGACGTCGGTGAAGTGTGAACCGGGCGATAGTTTAGTCTATCTAATCCAATTGAAAAAAAAAAAAATTATTTTCTTATTTTAATTTATTTTTTTTTTACTAAGTTTTTACTTGTAAAAGTCGAAAGAAGCCTTCGAAGCTAAACTAATTTACAGAACCTTCACTAGCAAGTTTAAAGAAAAGACCATGTAAAGACGAAATAAATAACCCTTTGGCTGTGTTCAGAAAATGTGCCGCTGAAGGAAAAAAAGACAGGACCGCTGCTAAATGCTGAAATACAAATGTGCCATAACAGTTAGAGGCATAATACAGTTCCTTACTTAACAATGGCAAAAAAGAAAATTATGTTATTATCAGAGATAACATTCCAATACTATCGAAAATTTGAATATTTAAAGTCTTTTAAAACACAAAGTTCGATTGGAAATTTGAAAAAAGTGTCATGTATCCAATACTTTTGCATAGCGTAGTTTTGAACTTTGATAGAAAAAAATGGATTCAACCATGAATTTATAATTTTCCTTCCACATACAACTAAAACAACTTTAAGAGATATTACTTCCCAAATATCAGGCAAAATAGCAAACATAAACTAGAGTTATAACAGAAAATAACATGTATCCAATACTTACGCATGTCACTGTGTGTGTGTATATATATTGTCATCAGCAGACAGATCTGTTTCGCTGTATCACAGCTCGTCAGTACGGTTAGACTCCGATTGCTTTTTAACCCAGGATTGAAACGCGACCGAATTGGTGTCAGTCGGCGATTCTACCTCTGGGCTATGGGCGCTCGGTAGAAGGCAAACTTTTTAGCGTATGCATTATTATTATACACGCCCAATAGCCAGAGTTCTCTAATTTATTACAGAATGAGCGATGCGTACATGCCAGAGCAGCTACTGTTTTTCAAAGTCTACCATTCTTCCAGGGTGCTCAATCAGGGTGTGAGAGCGTAAATATATCAAAATGTGAGAGCGTATATATATATATATATCCAAATGAACGAAGAATAAAATTGCAACGTTCAAAACATTAATTTGAAACAGTGTTCAATCTAAAAATAGAAAAATTAATATTGTTAATTATTACGCTAGAACATGTGAAAAACTACTACAAAATTGTACATTTTGTTTCGACATTAAAAGAACAATGTCTGATCACGTAGTTAACAATGATGGTAATAAACATTTTCATTTTAAAAATGTTTATTTAAAATTTTATTTAAATATTTTAAAAATTTTAAAGTAAAAACGTTTATTACCATCACTGTTAACTACCTGATGAAACTGTTTTTTTAATGCCGAAACAAAATGTAAAATTTGTAGTAGTTTTTTACATATTCTAACGTAATAATAATAATAATAATAATATGTAGCTGTAGGGACGGTCAGCCATGTCTGGTTCAAGACTAATTCACAGACATAGCTGACAATCCCCACAACTTAAAGTTTTATCCAGACTTATCCGAAGGTTATCAGAAGATGGATTTGTGGAAGAATAAATAAAAAGTACACTTTTTGTATGTTTAATAGAAATTTATTACTACAACAGAATAACATGAATTGGTAGAAGTTAAACTTTCAATGAGAAACAGTAGTAAGGAGTTAAGGGTATCAAGAGTTCGTAGTAGTAACTTGTTCGGTAGGAATGTCTTTGAAGTTATCGTTCAGTCTTAAAGGGTTCCGTTCGTTCAAGTATAAAAAGAGGTAGACGTGTGAACGGGAAAAAAGAGGTGAGAAGTAAGAGAGAAGGATAGAGATAATAACGATCGCTTGACGTTTGTTCAAGAGACGTGTTAATACGCTCGTCTTCTTCTCTCTGGTGACAGGCGATCTTGCCCGTCTTTTATTTTGTTTGTGGGGCTTAAAAAGGTCATTTGAGAATTCACTCCCGGATGTGATTCGGGCCTTTCCATTAAACGACGAACAAAATTTGCGTCGGCTCAAGAAAGGTTCAGTAAAAGAATTTGTTTCTAAGAATTGAAGATTATTTGAATTTTGATTTTGTTTCCTAATTTTCTATTGGCCGAAAAACATTTCGCATCGAGGTGTGAAATTTCACGAGTTTTCTTTTGGATTCGCTTTTGCGTGTGTGCTAAGCAAAGTTTGTAAATTCGAATTTTTAAAAAAATTTCTAACAAAATCAATAAGTCAGTGCTTAGCATTTGAATTTTAAATTTAGATCTTGTTTTGTTCACTACATATATATAGTTAGAACGTTTGCTGTCTGACCATGGAGCCCGGCTTCGAATTTCATCAAGATGGATTTGTCAGGATGGTAACTTCTTAATGTTATCGGACCAAGCGTGCGGCACCTTTGAAAAGTGTCTGCAAACCATACCACGAGCCATACACAAGCCTTTTGAGTGAAACTGAGTAGACGGGACCCTTTTTGGGAGCCGTCGATGGTTGTTCACTCTAGATAACGCGCTTTCTCTCAGAAAGTGTAACTAAGGTCTACTCAGCATAGTTTCAGTATAAACCACAGGTGGGTTCTGTGGGTGTTGGACAAACACAAATGTGTCTGAGAAAGCGTCTGCAACGGGAATTATCTAGCCTCCCTAGTAGACAGTTTTCCTTGGATACAAGTGGCCAGCCGTATACGATATATAGATATAGATAGAGAGATAACTTATCTATTTCCTTAAATCAATATTTTGATGTTTGGTCAGTGAAATACTTCTGAAAGTAAGTGATCAATCCTACTCAGACAATCCCATCAATCCGGATGATGACTTAAGAAGGTCGAAAACTTAGAAATGATTTGACGTAATTTTCTCTCTGTCGAATTGTTATTCGTAACTTGAAAAAATAGATCAATAAAATTAATCAACACAAAAATGTCTGCAGTTTTAATAATACTTGCCTTAAAGGACACACACACACACACACACACACACACACACACACACACACACACACACATATATATATATATATATATATACACTAGCGGCCATAATTATTAGGCAACCTAAGTGTTTAAAATAATTATGTATTTCACAGTATTTTTAGTATTTATTGCCAAGTGAATAATTGTAAATGAAAATAGAATGGTTCTTTTTGTTTTGTACTGCACAATAACATGTGCATCAAATGGATTTGTAATTATTTAATAATTACCTATATTGCAGTTTCATCAATGAAAGAGTGAAGAAAATTTAGGGTGATTCAGATGAGTTCATCTTTGCTTCCTTGCTTTGTAAAATTTTGCAAATCATAAAGAATCATTCTTTTTCATCTAGAGTTATCTACTTGGTGTGGCCTAATCATTATTGGCGGTAGTATATATATATATATAGTAATAATAATATTAACTATAGCAACAACTATACCAATAGTAAAACTAGTATTAATCAAGCTAAAATTTAAATCGTCTTGTATAACCCACCGAGAACAAACTCGGAGGGGAAAAAAGGAGAAGCAAAAAAAAGAAACAAACGAAGTACATGAACAAAAAGCCAAGCACTCGTAAGAAAGAAAAGAAAACCCCGAGACGAAAGCCCTAACACTAAAGCGCTCAATACCAAAGTAGAGCAAACAAAGACAGAAATCTAAGCAAATTGAATTTCCCTGACGAGCCGTTAGGCGAAACCGTCGTCGGTTGTTGGCTCTTGCTTAGATTTCTGTCTTTATATATATATATATATATATATATATATATATTCAAATAAAACTTCGTCAATTACATATGTTGTATGGCCATTTCAGCTTAGTAATTACGCTTCTTCAGCAATAAATTCTTTATTATGCAAATACAAGAGAAAATTTGAGATAGATATTATGGTTATTCTCGGGGTCAGAAATTCAGTAACTATAAGGCAGGCTAAACTGTTAGATTACCCGCATGTAATTTGTTTGTGTTGCACGTTTTGAATAGCGAAAAAATTATGCAATGAGTCGCGATTTCACTGAACGCCAATCGTCGGGATTGTATATGACAAGGAAGCCAGAATGGCCCAAAACCTTACTCCTTAGGTTAGTTTGAGCTGCATATCAAATTTGAGTGAAACTGAAGTCAGTGACGGTGTAATTAAATGTACACCGGGGTTTGTTATAATTTTTTTCCGGCGGAACTTTGGGAAAGAGAAATAAATTTTCGGAATTAGTGAAGAATTTTTGGAATTGTGATTTCTGCTCACTTATCAACATTACAACAACGAACGATTGTGATTTCTTCTTGAATTTTATCGATATTTTCTTCTGTTCGAAGGTTTCTAGGGCCACAAGAACAACGATGACTATTTCATTGATTTATTGCCTGACGAAAAACAGGCACATAACAAGCGGGCTTATTTCTCTTCAATAAGTTGTGGGACAGCTAGAAGGATCGTGAATTTTTAATTGATAATATTGCCTGACTAAAATCATGTTTAGGACAAATAGACTCGTTTTGTCAGATCCTTTTATTCAAAGGCTTATTCAAGCGTAAGTACCGCTTCAGCCACGGTTCTGAGAAACTAAAAGCAAAACCACACGCAAGCTTTTGTTATATAAACTCTGTCAAACGCTTATCTTCAGAAATGTTTCGGTTTGAAAATCAGTGTGGTTTCGCATCTTTAACATGGTTGTTCATTTTCGAGCATGCCCATCTGCTCAGGTCCATGTGTGTTTCTTCAACACCCTCAAAAACCAACCTGTGGTTTATACTGTAACTATAGTCCTGGGTATGACGATAAACCATATCCGGCAACAAGAACTCTTGTGATTTTGAGGAACGTGGAACCACCTCTTAAATATTGTTGTCCCCAGGTTCACCCTGATTCGGGATCAGCTTACTGATGAATTACTATAGCTTACAGTAATTAATTTTTATATAAAAAATGACGAACAATGTATTTTATATGTAGTTGAAGGCATACATTTGTGTTGAAAATAACATTAATTGAAGCCGATTCGCAAAAGCACGTCTTTTTTTTAATCATATCACCCCGAGCAAAGCGGTAACGCCACTGATGTGCAGGGGACTACGTAAGCGTGAAAAGATTGGAAAAGGAAAAGCCGGAAGCCACATCCTAAACAGGGAACAAGGGATGAGCTTCTTCACCTGTTCAGTAGACGTGGGTGGAGTGTGAACAGGGCGATAGTTTAGTCTATCTGCTCCAATTATTCTTCAGAGCTTTTTCGATTTGAAAACACACTTCAAATCAGTGTTGTTTCAACATGACTGCTCCTTTCCAGTCATGGCCGTCTGCTCAGGCTCATTCGTGTTTCGTCTACACCTATAGAACAATTAGTGGTTAATACTGGTTATATTAAATTTGGGTGAACATGTCAGACACGGGCAGTCTTTTTCAAGAAGAGGACAACGTGAGATATATAAAAAGGTATAAAGTAGATCCCACTATTAAAAAAAATGTCAAGGTAATTTTTAGTTGAAAATGCCTCAGCCATTTTAACTACAGAAGACCATACGCGTAAGAATCTGCCTTTGAAATGGGAAAACGTTGTTCCTTTTTTCCTTTGAAGTATTTTAGAAAATTAAAAAGTTGAAATCTTGGTATAATTTTTCACTGTTTGATGTGCTATTGACACGCTGCATGTGATTATTTTTTAATTTATTTATTTGAGCATACAAAAAATTTAAGTTCGGACATAATTAACGAAAAACTTTTTCGATTAATAATGAAATTTTAAAAGAATGGTTTTCATTTTTTCTTATTATGATAATTTATAACGTTTCAAATATATTTTTATAATATTTCAAAGACTTGTAGACGTTAGGTTGTTAAGTTATTAAGTGAAGACTATATTTACTAATCGAAAATTGAAAAGTTTAATATAAATCATCGAGCCATCGTATTTTTAAAATAATTTTTTTTTCAGTATTTGAAGGTTTTTGTATGATAATTTCTGTGTGTACATTAAGAGGTTATGTGTTTCACCTTTTATTTTCCTTACAGGAAAAAATTGGACAATTTTATAAATTCGGGTTGCTATACACTTATCTCGAATCTGTCAAGCTGCTATCACATGTCAAATACGGGGGAAATTCAGAAAGTTTAACACTGTATTTAAGAAATAGTTTTATTCTAAATTTCATGCTATAAATAAGTAATACGTGTGTAAATCAGATTAATTTAACATTAAATTTGCTAATTTTCCAAAAATAAAATGTCACAGATATATATTTTGATTTTGCAAGATTTTTAAATTTGAGAATTAACTTTTGTTTACAAATGTGTCGATCGCTCAAAAATAGCCGAAACATTTTTAAATTAAAAAAAAATCCCCAATAAATATCATTTCTGTTTGAAATACACCAGATTATATTGCTTACTGGAAATAGTAAATTTAATCCTTTAGCGTTCAATTTAAACTAAAATAAAAGTTTCAAGAAAATTTTATTTCTTAAAATTCAATTTAAAAGTTGGCCGACTGATGCGATGACCTCATCTGACCCGGCTGGTTAGATTCTGGGCAAAACAATAGCAACTGCACACCTGCAATCTTTTAATTCATATTTATTTTCAGCTTTGTTCGCAATCTTCCTTTTTTTCCTGTTCATATTGGAACAGAATAAATTTATTTCCTCTGTTCATATTGAAACAGAATAAAATTTTCCAGTTTTTGTCGATCTGTAATAATTAATAATACAGACTAATATAATTACTTCCGTTCCGGCCATGCTAAATATAGTGTTGCACGCAGATGTGAGTTTTAGATCACGTTATGTTTCTTCTGCATAAGCCTTTTGCATTGTCAAACATGAAGAAAATGATAGATTTTTCATTTAATAATCCGATAGTTTTTTTTATTAAACATTATTTTATTGGATATTCGTATTTGAGTAGACGCACCGTTTATTTATTAAAGAGTATATTTATTTTCGTCTACTGGCCTGATTATTTGAGAAATCTTATTAGAGAAAAATATGCGTTCACAGGCAGGATTCAAGCCTGCGTACCCCTACTGTTTAATAAGTAAAAGGAACGTTTACTCAAATACGAACATCTACTAAAAATAACGTTTAAGTAATAATAATAATAATAATAATAATAATAATTACTGCAATTTTGTTATTACAATGGTTTATAAAAGCATTACATGACTACACACAAAAATTCCATGTTTCAAAACATTGTTGTTTTTCTTTGGGCGATATTTTAAAACAAATGGTCAAAATGAATTTTAAAAAATAGAAAACAAATTCATGGTTATTTAGAAAGCTAAGGGTTGGTTAGAAGAAGCTGAACAACATGATTATGGGTGTGTCCGTATTACTGAATAAAAAGTGAGAATTAGGTTGAACTATGAAGTTGAACATTTAGGTCGTATGGAGGTGAGTTGTTGAAATATGTCATAATAAAATGACACTTTTTATCTGTGTGGGGAAGATACATATTAGGACATCTTAATCAGATGTGTTTTAAGTTTTGGGAGAAATTAATTTTTATACTGCTGAATTTGTTAAATGGGCTAATTTGTTTAAGTTAAGATTTAAATTAAGTAACTATGGTATACTAATTTATATTGGAGTTATGAAAAACAAATAAGTATGTTATGAATCATTAATTTAAAAAATTGTTATGCAATATTAGTGCGTAAGTTATAAATGAACATTATAATTAATTAAATTTTAAAGTGAAATATTTTCGGTGTTTACGTAATACTGTTAATTCATTTCTATGATTTAGTAATACTTCATTTTTAAGAAATGTTATAATATGCCGCTTTTCATTCAGGCACATAGAGCAAATATCATAGAATGATTTACCGATTCTTATATTTTTATTTATATTTTAGAATTTTCTATTTTACCTTGGGCTTTTATTGGTTTCTTTTAACCACCAAAAACACGCAGAAAAAGATTATTAGTTTTGGTACGCGTTATTCTTGATGGAAGTTAAATGCATATACCATTTCTGTTTAAATGTGTTCTTAGTAGAACCAATAGAAACTTTTTAATAGTTGGGTTTTTATTAGATGATATAGTACATTGGCAAACAATAGACTTTATTAGACACCTATTTTCCAGTGCGCAATTGTTAAGATTTCGACAATTACATAAATTTGTATTGTTAATATTTTTAATTTTAGAACAATTATTCTTATTTTTGTTTATGTGCTGATTTAAGATTTTATTGTTATGATTTTTAATAATTTTTCTAGTTTATTTGTACAACTAAGACCTAATTTAAGTGTATTTTTATTAAAAAAATTACTTAAAGAGCTATTATTAGGGAAATGTTTCTTAATTAAATTGAGGAATTTCTGTCCTAACTTAGTGCTAACTATTTAGTTAAATGGTTGTGTATAGCAAATGATTTTTCGTTTTATAAAGAATAGTGGCTATAGAAAACCATGACAACATATACACAAAACAATATAACTATAACTGAAAAAAGTAAGAACAGACCTATTTCATAATATATATATATATATATATATATATATATATATATATATATATATATACTAGCAGTATAGCTCGGCGTTGCTCGGGTGTAATGAAAGCTTTAAAACTAATCCATGGTCCTGGAGCTCAGACTCTTTGGACGTTGGCACGAAAAAACTAAGAAGCAATAGTTGTTTCCAGTTAAAGCGAAACCGTAGACTGAAAGAAAAATGAATGGATGTAAGTCAAATTTTGATTTCCTGGTATCGATATCAAATTTTTCTGCATTATTGTAAGAACTGCAACCTTGAAACTTCTGAATATCGTTTCTTATGTCTTTGTCTATGAGTATATCAAATTTGATTAAAATCGAACCACTCCTTCTATAACCCGATTTTTTCGATTATCGATTTTCGATATTTATCAGTGGTACCTCGACACAAAACCTAGCTAAGACGTTTATAGTACAACTGTGTAAATTTTCAAGAAAATCAGTTCAGCCGTTTCGGAGTCTATAGGTAACGGACACACATACACACACACACGCACAGACAAAGTTCCATTTTTAAATAAGTTTACATATATATATATATATATATATATATATATATATAAATCATTTTCACAACAATAAATCAACATTGCCAGATGACAAGGTAAAATCTCGAAACAAATTTCCGTGTCACAATGTAAATTAAATTAATTTTAAATAATAAAAAAAGAAATTTAATTATTATTGTATTTTGCTCTACAATATATGTTGTATTGAGCACTTTAAAAAAAAAAGTAAATACCGGAGAATTCGGAATTATAAAACTGTTGGTTCTCTTTACCTGGACCTATATATATAAGACAGAGAATAAGTCACTTTACGATGGTGGAAAATGACTGAGATGGAGATGCCAAGTCATGACCGATAACATTACAGACCCCTTTGGGGATTTTGTCGGGAATCTCGAGATATATAACAAGAGCACTAGACCAGATACTTCGGTAATATTCAATGCACGGACGCCAGGTAGATTTATAAATGTTCAAGATGGATTCTGCCGAGAGGAATTGCCTAGTACATCAATTGATATTTAATATAATCACTCTGCTTCATGTCCGTGAAAAACGTCTGAAGACTATATATATATATATATATATATATATATAAATCAAGGTGAAGAGGACCCAAGGTTTCACTATTTTGAGAACACCATCATTTTTCTTCAGGCGATTTTCAATAATTTTTGAAAATCGCCTGAAGACAGCACTCAAAGTAGAAACCTAGGTCGCGTAATAACTCGTTTACAAATGGAAAATATTTAAAAGTTCTACAACATAATTGTATTGAACACTTTGTAATACAAATGTGATCTAATCTTATAATCAATAAATATATATAGTACGCCGCAGTTATACAGAAATTTACGAAACTGGCATTAACCGACATATTTGGATTTTTATTTGTTTAACTTCATTATTTTCTAATGGATACTCGTATTTGAATGCAAAGTCCGTGTATTTTATATATATATATATTTAAACAGTACGTTATAATTTCCACTGGTCTTAATCGTTTAAGAAATCTTTTGGAAAACATCTATCTTCCGGCAGGAATCGAACCTGCATACTCCCAGAACCTTTAGATCAGATGTGTCTTACTAATCAACCCACGAATGATTTCATGGCAAATAAGGTTCATTTTAACCTTATATAGATTTCTGCTCAGATTGTATCAAATGTGTAATAACTCAGCCGAAGACAACATTACGAAGTTATACGGAAAATTACAAAACTGGCAATTACCCGACATTTTTGTATTTTTATTTCTTTCATATTATTATTGTATATATATAAAATAATCAAACTTTCCACTCAAATACGAATATCCATTAAGAAATAATAATGTTAGACAAATAAAAATCAATATATATATATATATGAGAGATAACAATATAGATTTTTATTTATCAAGAACTTTTTTATATATCAAGAACTTTTTTAAATTCACGGCATCGCTCATTCATGTAATTTCACTAACAGAATACCAATGATTTTCTAAAGGACGAAACGCGTTATGAAAATTTTTCCATTTTGTCTTACATTTTTCCAAATATTTGTGTGTGTGTGTGTGTGTGTGTGTGTGTGTGTGTGTGTGTGTGTGTGTGTGTGTGTGTGCTTTAATAACATAACATTGCACCCCTTAATTTTTCGATTAGACCTACGCCGGAAATATGCAGAAAGTCTCTCAAATAAATTCCTGGTAACTGGCAATTGTAAACCTGGTTTATTATCCTGCAGAAATAGCCATTACATTGCTGAGTAACAGTAATGGGTTATAATGAACACAAAAACGTGCTACATAGCAATCATCGGTCAGTGACGTAATCAAGATAACCAACGGATCCAAACCATGCTATGCGAACACACCGAACACCAATCTGATTGGTCTTCTGTTTCCATATCCCATGGAAGGTAGACTCCTAAAATGACATGCTGGATATGCTTTTTGTACCTCATGCATTGAAAATATATGTGATTTGAACCGGTATCCCTTGTCACTTGCTGCAAAAAATTCTAGTCAAACGTCACAGGCTACGATCATTAAGGACGGTTGGTCAGCAACTACGCTGTTCACCGTCGCCAGTAATCTAGGCCGCCCAGTACACACATAAATTCGTAAAGAAGGATACTTCGATGTGGTTTAGCAAGCTTCTCGTGTAATCAAATTACGACTGAGTAGTGAGTTTAATCCTCACTGGCAACCCCATACATTCGGTTTTGTGCCACGTCTTAGCTTCGCGCAGATCCGAAGAGAGATATCAAATATTCAAGAATTTCAGACGCTTAGCAATAAATTGTAGGAGCAGTCAAACTAATCAGAAGCTGAATGTTATCATTACTATTCTACAGGTAAATTAAATCTATCTATCTATCTATCTATCTAT
>JBBBDQ010002357.1:0-2500 GCA_037127315.1 Ascarosepion bandense
ATATATATATATATATATATACATACAAATCTATCTATATATATATATATATATATACATACAAATCTATCTATATATATATATATATATATACAGCGAAACAGATCTGTCTGCAGATGATTATTTATGCTCTCACACCTGATTGAGCACTCTGGAAGAATGGTAGACTTTGAAAAACTGTAGCTACTTTGGCATCTATGCATCATTCATTCAGTAATGAATTAGAACACTCTCAGCTATTGGGTGTGTATAATTATAATATACATGCTAAAAAGTCTGACTTTTTCTACCAAGAACCCATAGCACAGAGGTAGAATCGCCAACTGATGCAAATTCGGTCGGGTTTCAATCCTGGGTAAAAGGCAATTGGCTGTCTAACTGTACTGGTGAGATGTTATACAGCAAAACAGATCTGTCTGCGGATGACTATATATATATATAGATATTTATATATGGAGAGAGAGAGAGAGAGAGAGAGAGAGACAAATAGTGAGTATTAGTGCTATAATAATAATAACATATGGGACTAAAAGTAGAAATTACCAAACTGTGGAATATATATACATTAGTTATATCATACATATATATATATATATATATATATATATATATATATATATAAGTAGAATCCTTGGTAAGGTAATTAAATCTAATAAGAACTCAATGTTAAGATTTAACAGAGTATTATCATAAAGAACATAAGTTGGATGTTTTTATAAACTAATTGGTAATATATTTCACAGCTCTTATAGACTGTTCCTCAGACCAAATTCATACAGCAATGAATGGGTCAAAATTATCCAGAAAAAAGTCAAGTAAAAAAGAAAGAAGAAAAAAAGAAAAAGAGAGGAAAAATAGGAGAGAGGAAGTTAACTTAACGGAGTTAGATATTAGCCTTTATATTATATCTAGACGACAAGATGGCCTTGGCCTAGATAGACAGGCCTACAAAGACAGTAGGCCTGTCTATAGGCCTTGGCCTACAAAAACAGTAGGTAAGGAAGTCAGTATATCTTCACTTGGATTTTTAGTTGTCTATTTTAAGATGCATGACATTAAAAATTAAAATTAGGGGTTGAATTTTTGCTAGAATTGGAATTGTTTTCTTTTCCTTTATGTTTTGGTTTGATGATCCAGTTTGTTTCTTCAACATGATGACATGACTGACAGTTGAAAGGCTGATGCCAACAATATCCATGATCACTCTGTAAGGCTTGCTATTTTGTCCAATTTGTTTCAGTTTTCATAAGCTTCCTTGGAGTAATGTCCATCGCAGATAATAGCTGTAGGAGAACTAATCAATAGTTGAGACAATGGGTGTGATAAAAATCTGAGGCAAACAAAGATGATGCAATAATTTTCAAGGCTAAACAAATGTCATCATACACACCAAAAGTAGATTCATATTGTTGCACACCACTGTAAATGTGCTAATTTGAAAAAAAAAATAGAAATCAATTACACCCTGTCACTCTAGAGATTGTAAGGTGAAAGAAAATAGACTAAAGCAGTTGTTTCAATTAATTTGCATGAGAATGTATGACCAATATTAAGCAAGGTATTCATGTCATGAAAGAATGCAAATCCTTTTAATCTCAATATGTAAAATCACAAGTTTATTTGCCTGAAGAGTCAACTTTGTCGAAACATGTGTAGTGACACAAATACCATTATGGACACTTAATATATCATCCAAAAAAGCAAGTAATATTGATAATAACAATAAATCTACAGTTTAAGCAAAATGTTCAGAGCTTCTCACAATTTTCATATATATATAAAATAAAAATATATATATATATATTAGGACATATACATATTTACTATAAATTGTACTTTAGAACATGTACAAACTACAAGCTACTACAAAATTGTAAACTATGTTGGTATATATACATCAACTATATCCAACTCAATTATTCACAATGACTCTTTTCCCCCAATTAGCAATTTGGAAAAACCAACGTAGTTTACAAATTCAAGTGCCCTTTGGGAGATTGTATCTCTAACAGATTAAACAATATTTCTGTTGGTCACACCACAAACTCGCTCTCATGACGTTTGATACTACATTTAAACAATAATTCTAACATCTTTAGACATTTATAACAACATGTCAAGCCAAATACACAATTCTGCAAAATCCTCATTGAAAACTCAACCATACTTAAACATGAAAACAATAAACAAAAACTAAAAATTCTCGAAGCCATATAAATAAAACGGTTGAAACCTAACCTGAACAAAATTAAGTACAAAATCTTCACAAACATTTTTAAATGCCTATAATAGATAATAGAAGCGATCAGTTATCCCAATGGCTTTCCATACTTAATACTTCTCATCCCCACTCTCGTGTGGTCATGTTTGATGTCACAAGCTGTAGTGCAATTTTGACTTCCAGTATGCACGCACGTGTTTGCCATTGCATTGAAAATCTTCCAAGCAAAAAAAATAGATGACTGCTATTATCGTTTGTTTGTGAACTGTTTAATACACT
>JBBBDQ010002357.1:7500-107500 GCA_037127315.1 Ascarosepion bandense
AATTGCACAACTTGACCCACACAAAGTGAGCGGTGGTGAGGGAATCCCAGCCATATTACTGAAGAAATGTGCCCCAGAACTCTCCTCTGTCCTCTCTAAACTCTATAACTTCTGCCTATCTGCTTCCTGCTTTCCTGCCTGTTGGAAGTCCTCTTGCGTAGTTCCTATATTTAAGAATTCTGGCGAACTCTCAGACCCCGCCAATTACCGTCCTGTTAGTCTCCTTCCAATCTTTGGCAAAGTTTTCGAAGCCATTATCAATGCCGAGGTGACTCAGCATCTCATGGCCAACGGGCTTCTCTCTGACAAACAATACGGGTTTCGCTTCACCAGGTCTACTGCTGATATGCTAACGACCATTACCGAGTACATATACCGGGCACTCGACAAGAATGGTGAAGCCCGAACCGTTGCCTTGGATATCTCCAAAGCATTCGACAGGGTCTGGCATGCTGGCCTCTTGTGCAAACTGCGAAGCTATGGGATGACTGGACATCTGTTTGACCTCATCCAGTCCTTCCTCTCTAACCACTCATTGAAGGTGGTATTAAATGGGCATGCCTCCCAAAACTACCATACGAACGCGGGTGTCCCTCAAGGTTCTATCCTAGATCCCACACTCTTTCTGATGTACATTAATGATCTCCCCGACACCATTAAATCCAAAGTTGGCATGTATGCCAATGACACAACAATCTACTCTTGCATCGATCAGAAACCAGGTGTGGACGACAAAGTGAACCTCGCTGCCGTACTTGAAAGGGACCTCCAATCCGTAGTGGCCTGGGGTAGGAAATGGCTGGTAAATTTCGATGCCTCTAAAACGAAGCTGTTATCAACTAACCACCATAGACAATCGCATCTACCTCCCATTAGCATGGGACAGGCTAGCCTCCCAGAGAGTAAAATACTATGCCTCCTTGGTCTTACACTTTCGGCGGACCTCAAATGGAATGACTATATCGAATCCATTGCCAAATCTGCTGCTATGAAAGTCGGCTCCCTGTGCAGGGCCCGGAAGTTTTTCCCACCTGAATCTATTCTGCACATATACAAATCTACCATCCGCCTGCGTATTGAATATTGCTGCTATATCTGGTCGAGTGCCCCTGCTGCTCTCCTTGGGCTTCTTGACAAAATACAAAGGAGGATCTGTAACGTGGTTGATACTGACTTGGCAGACCGGCTGCAGCCACTCTCCTATCGGCGTGATGTGGCTTCCCTGTGCCTCTTCTACAAGTACTTTCATGGCTACTGCTCCGATGAGCTTAGTTCACTGGTGCCGCCTAAGCATGAATTTACACGAGATACTAGATTAGCAACTAGGTCCCACCCTTTTACAGTTAAACAAATAAGATGTAACCATAAATTCTACTCCAACAGCTTCTTTTCTCGTGCTTCCCGCCTGTGGAACTCCCTTCCACAACTCTGCTTTCCCGACAATTACAATCTTCAGGTGTTTAAATGTAGGGTCAATAGACACCTCCTATCACACTAACTCCCAATTATTCTCAGAACACTCTCATCTACCCAACCCTCATTCTCGGTATCCTTACCCGCCTATCACCCACCCTCTGACATTTCCTATATTTAATCATCCTTTCTCCACTCTACGTAGCCCCCTGTGCAGTAGTGGCAGTGACATACCTTGCTTGGGGTGAAACGCTTATAAAAAAAAAAAAAAAAAATGGAAGGCAAAAAGTCTGTGTGTGTGTGTGTGTGTGTGTGCGTTTATCTGCCTGTATGTCTGTATTTTTTCAGCCCTTTTATTTTAGTTCTTGTTTCCAGTTTGGCTCTAAGTAGGTATAATTATAGTTCTTAGTCTCCACCATGATACCCTTTACTCAGAGGACTTATTTAGCCTTCAAAATTTAGTTTACGACGAAAAAAAACTTATTTGATATCGATATCAGGAAATCAAAATTTTACTTACATCCATTCATTTTTCTTTCAGTCTACAGTTTCACTTTAACTGGAAATAACTATTGCTTTTTAGTCTTTCGTGCCAACATCCAAAGAGTCTGAGCTCCAGGACCATGGATTAGTTTTAAAGCTTTCATTACACCCGAGCAACACCAGGCTATACTGCTAGTCATACATATGTATATATATACATTTATATAAATGTATACATATATATATTGTGTAATTGGGCAGTAAACCCTTTTTTATCCAGGTTTTATTGAAAATGACAGACAAGGTATTACCATTAATTTTTTATAGAATTTTTCATGTGTACTTATGATTTGTTTTTCTTTTCTGAACAAAAATTATATAGAAATTTTCCGAATGTTTTGTGCTTCCAAAAGCTTTTTTTTATGCTTTTAGCCATTATCAAGGGTGAATTTTATTTTACATATGAGTTCATGTATATAGAGTCATCTGTGTGTTATATTTCAAACACAGTAAGCAATATGTTCATAACTGATTTTATTGTGTTGGATTATTCTTTTTTATTAAGAATACATCCATTATTTTTAACCTTTATTTGCACTTGGATGATGTTGTGACTATATAGATGTTGTTTAGATGATAAAAGTGAACGTTATTGAATTGACACGAAGAATTATGTATCTGTTCTCGTTTAATTTATTATTGTGGGTAATGTTGTTTTTGTTGCAGTTCTGTAATTTATGAGACTTTCTTCAAAAACTATTATGGACATAATCAAATCTAAAAAGACAAAATAAAACAATAATTCAGAAGCAGACATATATAAAATAAATAGCTAAAACTGTCTTTCACAGTACATTGGAGAAACATGCAGAAATTTAAAAAAATGTATCTATGAACACAAAAGAGACCTCATAAATAATAGTTTAACTAATCATGTACAGAAATAAAATCAACCACAATTTTAACCTAAAAGATGTCATACTCATCAAAAGAGGAAATAATTTACTCAGAAGGAAAATTCTTGAGAGCACCAGCATCAAATATTATTAAAGTATTAATCTACACCCTGGTTCTTTCCTAATCTCACTCTTCCTAATAGAAACAATATTTTCTCAAACAAAGATATACCACAAACATATAAAAAAATCCAAAGAAAATGGTTAATTTCCTTCATTTTAATGACTCATCACAACATTATACTGCACATGAAAATAAATGTCTCTTCAAATATGAACTATTATGTTTTTTAAATATTTAATAATTTCAGATAAGCTTATGAATAATTTATGAGAATTTTTTCTTTTAACCAACAATTTTTTGTTTATAGATACTTTATTCAAAACAAAATTCATTTCATCTCTTTGCCTTGATAAAGTTATACACATATGTATAAAATATTTATATGCATACATACATACATACATACATATACATATTTAAATATATATATGCAGGTTTCATTAAAAATGACAGCCAAGGTGTTGAGTTAAGATTTTTATGTAATGTTTTATGTGATTGTATGATGTTTTCTTTTCAGAACATAAATTATATCAAAACTGTCCAAACGTTTTGTTTTTCTAGGTGCTTTTAGCTACACTTTTAGTTATTATCAAGAATGAAACACTACACATATTCAGTCATACATGAAATAAGATACACTATACTGACAAAGTGTAAAGTAAGTTTTATCTAAAAAAAGAATTTTTGGTCTCCGTCAAAAAAGAAAAGAAAAATATAACAGGGTGACTTTAGGTAAGCCTCAAAATATTGTAATGGTTTGTGCTTCTCTACCAGTCAACTTTTCTTAAACCAATAGAAGAATGCTACTTTAGATGTAGTTCAAGAGTCAAGAAGGAAATTGTGCATTGCAAGTTTTGGATACAGATTTGTGGGGAAAATTGAGAAAACGGCTTACCTCGGAAATGCTAACAAGTCTGTGCATTGTGTAGAATCCAGCTACTCTGTGATAAAAAGAACCAAAATGGCAGCCAGTGCCTATGTTTTATGCTCGGTGGTCTCGGTCAGTTGACGCAATATCTCGTCGTCTTGTCATTCGCATGATGGTCAGTCCTTGGCTGTATAAAGCAAGCTATTCTTTGAGAACAGCAGAGTTTTTTTGCTTCTTGCTGACTGTGCTTGGGTTGTTAGAAGAAGAAGACAAAAGAGACTAATCTCACCTGTTTATTTCATCTATTTTTTTTGTCTTTCCTTTCACACTTACCCCTTTTTATATACCCCTCACTGTTATTTTTGACATTTGAACTCTCTCTCTTCTTTTTCTATCTACTGTGTCCTTTCAAGATATAGGTGATCATGGCCTTCCACATCTTCCTTGTACCCCTTCTCCTGTTATCCTACTAAACCCTAGCTCTACTGTCCATCTGCTCAAGTCTGTCAAGTATGTCATGCATTGCTTTCCCTTGTCTCTCTTCCTCTCTATCCATTCTGTGAGTATTGGTTTCTCTAAGCCCTCTTTCCTCATTACATGTCCCAGAAACTCCCACTCTCTTTTCTTGATGTTAGGTATCAGTTTTCTTTTCATGTCTGTCCTCTCCAAAACCTTGTTGTTGCTCACATGGTATCCTTAGCAGGACCCTTGGAATTAGAAACAAAGTAAGTCAAAAGAATTGTTCATTTATCCCAGAAAAAAATTGGGTTCTTTGTGTTATCTATTTCAAGAGAATATCAGAATCAAGTTCACGCCACCTTGGAAATCTTGTCAGCCTAAATATTTCTAGTTATTTCATATCATAAATTTGCCAAATACAAAGTGGATTCTTAAAAAATGTCAGTGGATTATTGATTTTTCACAGGTTCACATTTGATTTTAAATGCACAAATATCTTTCTCTTAACTAATGTTGGTTTTGATTCAGCCTTGAATGCATGATTGATAACAAATAAATAATCTTACAGTCAGACCAATCACCATAAAATCTGTCTCATCAAAAAGAAGAATTTAAAGATTTCAATTGTAAATTCTTTCTAAAATTAATTTGAAATTCAAATATCTTTCTCTGAACCAATGTTGGCTTTGATTCAGCTTTGAATGCATGATTGACAACAAATAAATCTTACAGTCAGACCAATCACCATAAAACCTGTCTCATCAAGAAGAAAAAGAATTTAAAAAATTTCTATATTAATTTGATTATGATTAATTAAAACCCCAAACATTAAATTGTCCAAATGCAATATAAACTTTATATACAGCATTACAGCAACAAAAGGTAAAAAGTTTTACTTCAGGAAAAAAATTTGTGCTTTTTGTGCTACCTGTTGGAAAAGAAAATAAGAAAAATATATTAGGTTGACTTTAAGTAGCTCTTGAAAGGTGGTAATTGTTTGTGATTCCCAACCAGATGAGAATGGTAGGTGTTATGTCGTCAAGTATAAATGAATAACTCAACAACAGAATCAGAATATAAGTTGTATTCTGCGGAAAGACGGTTAGTATGTACAGAAGTGATTAGTAATATTTACAATAGAAAGATACAAGAGTCCAATCTGTCGTAAGACGTGTGTATACGTGATTACTCCGGTACGCCACCGGAAGTGTGACTAACTCTTCACTGACTCACACTGACTCTTCAGTAACTCATTAGAGACTCAAGTGACTCTCTACGACTCTCCTGTAGAGAATCCACCATTGCTATATATAGCAATGGGAACAGTCCATTTGTAGTCAAATAGGAGCGGTGCCCTAACAGTAGGGAATCACAATTTTCTGGAGTGAAGACAGAAATAAACAGTCAAACAGCAAATGATAAGAAACGCTTTCTCAGTTGCATGATTGCATATCCTCCTAGTTAATAAATAAATGCTTCCCTCTGCCTCTTCTATAAATACTTTCATGGCTTCTACTCTGATGAACTTAAATCACTGGTGCCCCCTAGATGTGAATTTGCACAAGATACTAGATTGGCAACTAGGTCCCACCCTTTTACAGTGAAACCAATGAAATGTAACTGCAATTTCTACTCCAACAGCTTCTTTTCTCACACTTCCCGCCTGTGGAATTCCCTACCGCATTCTTGCTTCCCCGACAGCTACAACCTCCAGGAGTTTAAATGTAAGGTCAATAGACACCTCCTAACACACTAACCCTCCCATTCTCTCCAACTCTCCCCCTATGTACATCCTAACTCGTCTATCACTCTGTGTAACCCCCTGCGCTATAGTGGCAGTGGAATGCCTTGCTTGGGGTGACATGACTAAAAAAAAAAACATTTTTCAACCAACAGGTCAGGTTCCATCCTACAAACAAAAACTTCAACACATGCTAAGGAAAATTTTGTTGTAAAAAAAAAAAAATCCACAAAAATAATATCTTGTATTTTCATATTTAAATACCTTTTTTAGCATTTTTCTTTGTTATTTTTTGATTCAAAACCACAACCATGTTGCAGGTGGTACTTGGCCATATAGTAAATATCAGCTGATAGAGTATTTTCTGATGAACATTTTTTTAATCCTGTTTTTTGTTTCACTGCAAGCAGGAAATATCACCAATAAAATGCAAGGTGATACAGAGGGAAGAAAATCTTGTTCAGTCGAAAAAACTTAGCAACTGACTTAATATAATCATTTCATATTGGTGGAAAATTTTACACACAAGGAGGTTAGCATCAGCCATACTGACTGAAAACAAAAAATATCCTCTAAAACAATTAAAAGAGAGTAGTTTTAGTTTAAAAAATCAATGACTACCTTCAAAATATGGAAACCAACTGATATTTCATAATGAACAAAAGATTTAGCTTTTGTAGTTTTCTTTCTGTAACTGCTTTGATACAAAAAAGAAAATACAAGACCTCCCACAGGAAGTAGTTAACGAAAGTAAAAAAAAAAAAGGATGACTTATAAACTACAAGAAAACTGAACGCATGATTATCAGTAAAAAGAGGAGCTCAAAATGTCAATTGCAATTTGGGGATATTAAGATCAAACAGGTGCAGAAATTTAGAAGTGTTCTAACAGAGAATGAAAAGTGCAATATGAAAGCATACTGGCATGGCCAAGGATGCATTCCAGAAGCTGAGTAGAGTATAAAGGAAAATTTCATTGGAAACAAAGAGAGTACTGGGCCGTATGTGATGTCTGTCCTTCAATATGGCAGTGAATCTTCATGTGTTTCTACAGATGAATGCTGAGAATACCATGGACAGAACATATGATCAAGGTTCTGGAGAGGATGGACATGAGAAGAGAACTGATACTAATATCGGGAAAATCAGCTGAAGATTTGGGGACCTTTAATGAGGAAGGAGGACTTGGAGAACCTGATGTTCATGGATGGATAGAGTAGAAGTGAGACAATAGAAAGCAATGCATGACATACTTGGACTTCAGCAGATAAATAGTAGAGCAAAGATTGAGTGGAATAACAGGAGAAAGGGTATTAAAAGCAACAAAGGATGGGGAGATGTGGAGGCCCATGATCGCCTACGTTCTAAAGGGGCACAAGATATAAAAGAAGAAGGTTCATATAACAGCTTCTCTTAAGCCAATAAACGCACGCTACTTTGTAAGACTGTCCGTCTTAGTTCATGAGTAAAGAAGGAAATTAGGCATTGCATGTTTTAGATAAAAATTTTTTATGTCCCTTTTTGATATTTTTTTTGATGTTTGACTCTTTAATTATTTCAGATCTGAATCTTTCCATTTCTCAAACTAATTTTTGTTTTCTTTAAATCGATTTGAAATTTATTTTCTGTGAAAATGAATATAATATAGATAATTTTTAAAAACTTCTTTTAAGTGCACAAAAGCAATTTTTCTTTTTTAGCTATTATGTTACTTTTCTTGCAATAGCTGCAAAATCAATAAACTACTACTTTGGTTTGCAATTTAATTCCTAATTGTATTTACGAAAATATATTTTTGATTTTTGGGATGTAAAATGATACTATTAATTTTTACACCTAATTTTAGTTATATGTTTACACTAAAAAATCATCATTATTTTAACTTTTTGTTACATCAAGTTATTTATCTATTTTTAGACACATATGTTTTCTATTTTAATTTGTTTAATTTTGTAGCCTGCCCCAGTGGATATTGATATTGGTTAGTTCCAGTGATTTGACACAGAGGGTTGTGAGTTCAATACCAAGTGATAGCAATGGTGAAAAAGTCACTTAGAGAGTCAGATTAGAGGGAGATAACTCATGACTACCAAAAGAGGCTTTATACAAAGAATGAGAATGATATACCTCAGTGATTGTAATAAAGGGTTCGGTTCGAAATTCATAGCACCTGAAGAAGGTTGGAACGTACAACGGCAAAACGTCTTACAAATGGCAACAAAGATGAGGACAAAAGTAGGAATAATACAAATAGTGTAATTTTGTTATAAAACAAAAATGTGGCACAAGCCTAAAAGAAGGAATAAGGCAAAGCTAGTCTTCAATCTATCTTATCTTAAACTTAGCTAGCCATGATCACTGACCCAAACATACCACAGTATTGCTTACACCAAAACAACACATTTTTACTTACCATTCTTACTACAGCTACTATAATACCTCAAAGTATCTATAAAGTTTTAACTATACCCTGTATGTACAATTTGTCTGTGAGAGGAAGATAAAAATAAAAACATTTAAAAATAAAACCTTACTGAATATTTACAATGATTATAATTTTATAAACAATGCAGTATTAGTAATAAAAAAGCCTACAATCCATAATTGTGGGAAAAATAATTTAATTGGATGAAATTAATACAGGTCTAGGTAATTAAGTACAATCATTCAACCATACACTCACCTTATCCAGACACAAAAAAATACGAAATACATATTTGAAAAAACTATAAAAAAAAAAAGCTCCGCATCTACCAGAAAACTGACACCTGTGAGGAAGGGGAGTGACGAATTACACTGAAGAAAGTGGGACAGAAAAAATGAGCATATATACCCCAGCTAAGTTAACCTGAAAAAAGAAATGAAGGATAAAACAAACCTAAACTAAACTATTTTTGACGCAGTTACCAGTGTTTAATACAAGGTTCCCAATATCCTGATGCCTAACTGACATCAAAATGCCACTTCAAGTTTGCTTCTTTCACTTGACACAGACGTGCAAGACTCACCCACCTTTTGCCAAATTCTGATGAAGGGAGTCATCACCTTTCCGTACTAATCTTGACTTTAAACTGATGATTAAAATGCAAAATTAGTTAGGAAGAAGTAAACTTCTCGTCCCCATAAAATTCCTTCTGGGGTATTTGAGTATAAGTCAATGCAAAGAATTCAACTGAAATTCGAACTCAGTTCTCCGATTTCTATCAGCCGATATTCACTACACCACAACGCATATCCTCTAATATACAGTTCTTAATATGAGTTCTTTCGTTATTGGATCCCAATTCAATGCTTCCACAAACTTGTCAGGCAATGACAACTGTACATCTCACATGAAATAACCCTTGCCTCTTATGATTCTCTAGAGTTTGACCTCCAGGGACGTCAAATATTTAATGATGGTGTCTTTTGCAGGGAGACAAATTTTGCGCAAATGTGTTTGGACCATAAAGACTAATAAAATTCATTAATTCTTCAACCTTCTGTAATTCTTGAAAGTTTACCAGTAGTCCATTATTGTGGTAATAAAATGCTGCAGGCAGGATTAATGCTTAAATTTGTGTGGAGGCGTCTTGTATGCAAGGAAACAGTCTTTGAATATGAGTACAAAGGACTTTATAATGTTCATGGCAATAAAATGCTGAAAGAGAATTAATGCTTAGGAATTTGGGAGCGTGTAAGTAAGGAATGTCTTTGATGTATTAGCTCCTTAGGTCAGTAAGTCGTTTTTGAGGCATGGAAGAAGGAAAGAGGTAAGGGAGGCGAGCGTAGTAAGCCGCTTGACTTAAGTCAAGGGGATATTAATTACTCTCTTCTCCGAGTCGGTCTGCCTGTTGATGCATTCTGTATCCGCTTTTTATATCTTCTTTTTGGATCACAGCAGCTCATTTGGAATTTCACACTTGTATTTGGTTCTCGGCTTCCCATTAGCTAATAAATAAAATTTGCGTAGGCTCGCGAACTGGAAATTTAATATTTAATTAATTTTTAGTTTTCAACCGGAGCACCTGCACGGAGCAGGCAGCACAGCGACGACTTTTGGTCATTTGCTTTTTGGTCGTGAAAGCGCAAACATCCAGTCCATCGCTTTTGCTCGGTAGCACCACACCATCTCCTAAGATGTGCTTATATCTTGGATCTCTTGAGGAACTCCTTAATATTGATAATGAACTTTGGCAGAAACTTCCAGTAAGAAGATGAATCCACAACATCATCATTCTTGTTGTGCTACTTTTGTTGTCTTTCAATTGGATAATTTTTTATCCGAAATTTGAACCTTTTCAGCCACGATACTTTTTCTGATTACTTAAATTGGTCATTCAAATTTATTGTTTCTTTACTGGTTTCAGTATTTTGTTTATTTTTTTATCTGGTGAGTCTTTCTTTTTATGCCCAAAAAGATTGTTTTTTTTGGGTTTTTTTTAACCGACCTACTTTTGTCAGGGTGTGCATTGTGGTGCAGTGGATATCGGCTCGGAACGAGAAATCGGGGAGCCGAGTTCGAATTCCAGTTGAATTCATTGCATTCACTTACGCGCAAATAACCTTGGGAAAGGTATTAATCCGTCTCTTCCTTCCAGTTATGGGATAAATAACATGACAGATTGGGTTCTATAGCCTTGGCTGGCAACCAGTCTACCGCAGAAAGTAATGGCAACCTACTGCGTGATAATCTTCTGCCCAGTCAGTCATGTCTCTTTCAAGACATGATCGCCCAAGTGTGTTTCAGGTATGGCGCTTAACTGACTGACTTTTGTCAGCAATGTTGATTTTTCAACAAACTTTTCTTCTATATTCAATGCAATCAAAATAGGATCCTTTTTCTTTTTAAAAAGAATAAAGCAAACGGAAAAGAAAACAAATTATTAAAGATAAAAATTAAACAAAATTCCTACAAAGGAAAGGAAAAATATAACAATCTAAACGAGGACAACAGAAAGACAGGTGAAAAAAGATCCGTCGGTATAAGAACGAAATAAACTAAATACATTGAATGATTCAATGTAGAAAAACAAATAAAAAATAAACCTTATAAATACAAATGAAAACAAAATTGCTTCTTCAAAGAGAGGGAAATTTAAACAATGGAAACCAGAACAGCAAAAATACAATTCAGAGAAGAAACTGGTTTGATGAAAAAAAAAATTGACAGAAAGAATAAATCTACTTTATCAATGTAGAAAGCTTCTGTTTTTTGTTTATTTATTATTTTCTAAAATAAAAACAAATGAAAAATAAAAACAAATCAAAATAAATTCACGTGTGAAAAAATATAAGAATTTTCGAAATACGAAATTCGAAATAACATGAAGAAAAAAAGATTAAAAAGAAATGTTATTAAGGAAAGTGTCTGATGGCGGTAGTATATGAATAAAGGTTTGCATTTTTTAACAAAATGGACAAGTTGCAAAAAGTTGCACTGAAAAAGGAGTTTGGCAACTGGGGTGAACGCGTAAAAAGGTCTGCATTTCTTAAACAAGAAAATGGACGAAGTAACACGAAAAAACTGAACCAAAAATATGAAAACGAAAACTGGGCGGAGGTTAAAGAAAAAAAATCAAGTACAAAAATAAAATTGATGTGTTGGGAATTTATGGGTTGAAAAATGATATGTTTCAGAAGGTTTTATGATGGCTGCGTGATTCTACCCAAATCCTCAAACAAAACTTAAAAGTTGTGTACGAGCAAAGAGTTTTAAATAACCAGAAAGTGTTGGAATAAAAATAATAATTTTATACAGAATAATAACAAATGTTGGCTGATATCAGTACACAGAAAAATTGTCGACGAAGTGTGTCGAAAGAATATTTAATGAGTTAAACGTTCAGTTCAGGAAAAGTCTCTCTGTCAAAGTTCAGTTTTGGTAAGTGTTAAAATGTTGAACGAAAGAATATTATTTTAAGAACAAGTGCGTTACGTACCTTAGATTTGTTTCAATCAAATGAACATTTTTTTTCTCTCTTAGCTTTTTGTAGTGAGAAATTTCACTTTTTTTAATTAAGGTGAATTGATTCGTAATAGTGAGATATTCAAATTATTAAACTTATATTGGTTAAGAGTTGCCAGTTAACAATGAAGAGTAAAATATTTGTAGGTTTGTGTAATTGAGAATTTAAACTATAACTGTTGAAGTAAATTACTTATTTGGTAAAATTATGTAGAATTCTCGTTGATAAAGTTCTTTACTTATTGGTGTTTGAAGTGAGTGAATAAGAATCCGTATAATGTGCTGATGAGAATTGATGATTGGTAAGCGCAAAAAGTCAGTTTGCTAGTAAAAATGTTCAAGGAAAAGACTAGCGTGGATTCTGTTAGCAGTTGAGCATTCATTGATTTCTGAATAACGTTTGTTCCTTACATACTTTTTTTTTTAACCTAAAAGTGGCTCAGAAAGGCATGTTGAAATTTTGCGCCTATAAGAGTTGGGAGAAATGCTTAATTTCCCCAACACTATATTTTTTAGGCACACAAATGAATGACGAAACTTGCTTTTAGAATAACAACAAAGATTGGTTTATTACATAGTAAACGTACAAGATTGGTAGTATGTAAGTGTCCATGGTGAAGCTAGCAGCAGCTAGTATGTAAGTGTCCATGGTGAAGCTAGCAGCAGCTAGTATGTAAGTGTCCATGGTGAAGCTAGCAGCAGCTAGTATGTAAGTGTCCATGGTGAAGCTAGCAGCAGATAGTATGTAAGTGTCCATGGTGAAGCTAGCAGCAGCGTCTTCCGCGAAAGCATTCCATGGGGAATCAGTGGCAGCGATGTGAAAAAGACGTCCGTTACTGCCGCGGGCTCATGGCTCTCTGGCTTTCCTCCGTTCTACAAACAGGACTAGGAAAAATAGTTCTAGAGAGGAATCAATGCGCTCCGCCCGTTGATCGGTCAGTGAGTGACCGAATCTCCCGTCGGGGGCATTGATTCGCTAAAGGAAATAGATCTGTGGCTGCTACATCACCCCCTGCTTAGGCGGAAAGCCGACAGAGAAAAAGATAGCGGCCATAAAACAAAGAAGGGTACAATTTATATATAAACAGTTTTACAGAGCTTTTTGGGCCAATGTACTCGTCGACCACTGCGTGTGGTGGTGACATAGTTGTCTATTGGCATCGTATTTTTTTCCACGGGTGTAAAGATATGTTCATGTATGTAAGTAGGGGGAATATGTGGCTCTTGTGTGTTTGTGTTAAGAAAGGCTCTTTTCACCCTGTCAATAGATACAGTTTCTTTTTTGCCACTAATGTCAAGAGTGAGAAGTTTGTCAGTGCGTGAAAGCACGCGGTAAGGGCCAGTGTAAGGTGGAGTGAGAGGGGCTTTGACAGCGTCCCTTCTTAGAAAAACGTGAGTCCATGAAGAAATATCTTTTGGGACTGATGATTTGATGGTCTGTTCCCTAGGGTGCATTGGTGGGAGATTACCAAAATAAGATTGCAGTCTGTTTATATACAAGGCAGGATCTGTTCCTGTTAAATCTATAGGGTTCAACATCTGACCTGGTAATGATAGAGGTACTCCATAGACAAGTTCTGCTGGAGAGTATCCTAGGTCCTCTTTGATAGCTGCACGACAGCCAAGAAGGACAACAGGTACATATTCGCTCCATCGCTGTTGGTCAGGATAGGCACGTAATGCGGCCTTTAATTGGCGATGAAAGCGTTCTATCATCCTGTTAGAAGCAGGGTGATAGCTCGTAGTTCGAATTCGATTGATCCCTAAAATTCTGGAAAGTTCCTAGAATAGGTGGGATTCAAATTGTCTGCCACGGTCAGTGGTAATTGTTGTAGGAACTCCGTAACGCGTTATCCAGCCTGATATAAGGGCTTGCGCTACGGATTCAGCTGAAATGTCCTTTAGGGGAATAGCTTCGGGCCACCGTGTAAAGCGATCTATACAGGTCAGGAGGTAAGTAAATCCCTGACTGACCGGCCATGGTCCAACCAGATCAATATGGACATGGCTGAACCGAGCGTCTGGGGTGCTGAATGTTCCGAGGGGTGCACGGATATGTTTGTGCACCTTTGATTTTTGGCAGGATACGCAAGAACGTGTCCAGGCAGTGATATCACGCCTCATGTTTGGCCAGAAAAATCTAGCTGCAATCAGCTTCACTGTGGCTTTGGGTCCGGGGTGTGCCAATTGGTGTAGTGTGTCAAAAACAACCCTACGATGTGTCATCGGAACAAAAGGTCGAGGTGCGTCTGTTGAGGTGTCACAGATGATCTGCGTGTCTGCAGTAGGCACTGGTAGGTATGCGAACTTGCAAGTTTCAAATTCAGGTGACGATAGATCAAAGGTGTCCAGGCGTGGTTGGTCAAAGGCCATCTGTCGTAAGTCGATATCTGAAGGTGAGAACAGGGAATTAATGGGAAGGCGAGACAAGGCGTCTGCCGCAGCATTCTGTTCACCAGACATATGTCGGATATCGTTTGTAAATTGCGAAACAAAATCCAAGTGGCGAGTTTTGCGAGGAGAATATCTGTCCGGCTTTGAGCGCAGAGCGAAAGTAAGCGGACGGTGATCGGTGTAGATCACAAATTGTCGGCCCTCTAGTGAATGCTGAAAGTGTTTCACTGCGCGGTACATTGCCAGGAGTTCACGGCCAAACGTGCTGTAACGTTGTTCTGTCGGTTTCAGCTGTCTCGAAAAATAAGCGAGAGGTTGTAGCTGTTGTTGGTGTTGCTGTTGCAAAACTGCACCTACAGCTGTGCCCGATGCATCAACGACCAATGAAAACTGGGAGTCGGGTACAGGATGTGCAAGTAGCGATGTTGTCGCTAATTTCTTCTTCACTTCGTTAAAGGCTTTTAGCTGTATGTCATTCAACGAAATCTGCTCATTTTTCTTTTTCCTGTTATGTAACATGTCAGACAGAGGAGACAGGAGATCCGCACAGTGTGGGATGAAACGTCTGTAATAGTTAAGCAGACCGAGAAAGTGTCTCAGTTGGCGAAGTGAAGTGGGTGTTTGAAGGTCTTGTAGAGCCTTCACTTTTTCAGGTAAGGGAGATATCCCTTCGGGGCTTATAATGTGTCCCAAGAAAGTTAGCGACGAAGCACCGAAAACACATTTACCAGGGTTAATCCTTACCTGGTACTTTTGAAACCGTTCGAACAGTAGGCGGAGGTGAGTAACATGTTCCTCAGGTGAGGCACTTGCTACGAGGATGTCATCTATATAATTATAGACGAAGTCCAAATCACGCACTACTTCGTCCATGAAGCGTTGGAAGGTACTAGCCGCGTTTCGCAAACCAAAAGGCATAGTTAAAAATTCAAACGCTCCAAATGGAGTAGTTACTGCAGTTTTTGGTATGTCGTCTGGGTTCACTGGTATCTGATGGTAAGCCTTAACGAGGTCTAGTTTGGAGAAGGTCTTACAACCATGCAGGGATGAAGCGAAGTCTTGTATATGTGGGATTGGGTAACGATCAGGTACCGTAATGGCCTTTAGTCGTCGATAGTCCCCAGTCGGACGCCAATCTCCAGAACGCTTTGGAACCATATGCAAAGGGGAAGCCCATGGACTGGACGAGGAGCGTATAATTCCCAGCTGCAGCATATGGTTAAATTCTGCCTTCGCCGCCTTTAGTTTATCAGCAGGGAGGCGGCGAGGGCGTGAGAACACCGGAGCGCCTGTGGTCTCGATGTGGTGTTTTGTAGAGTGAGTTGATTTGCTCACAACGAAATTTAAGTTAGTTAACTCTGGGTAAGAGCGTAGTAATGTTTGGTATGGGTCGTCAGTGGCGGCAATGAAAAATACCGGGCTGATAGGTGAGATATTTGCCTTAAAACCCATGACGGAAAGTTCCGTATTGCCGTCAATAAGTCGTCGCTTGCGCATATCCACTAAAAGGTTGAAGTGGTGCAGAAAGTCCGAGCCTAGAATGGGGTATGGTAAATCAGCTACAGTAAAAATCCATGTAAAGTCTCTCCGTAATTCCAAGTCCAGAGAACGAGAAATTTGACCGTACGTGGGAATAGGGGAGTGATTTACCGCTTGCAGTGTGATGGGCGACAGTGGCGGCTTCTCAGTGAGGAGTTTCAGTGGCCAGATACTGCAAGCTGCTCCTGTGTCAACCAAACAACGTGCTTGGGACCTGGAGTCAGTGATAAAATAGGCAGGGTTGTTACATAGATCTTGTGGAGAGTGTGCCGTGCTCAGCTCTCCAAATTTAAGTTTCCCTGGTTTGAAAAGGAGCAGGGCATTTTGTACCTCCGAGCCTTAGCGCCAAAACAACTGTGATAATAGCATAGTCCTGGCTTGCTTGAATGGCGGCGGTGGTGTGGGGATGGCGAACGACTTTTATGTCGACGTCTAGGCTGTTGTGAATTAAGTACGGTTAATTTACTTACTTCATTGGTAAGCTGCACTAAAGCTTTGAGTATCGCCACTTGTGTGGCACCTTCGCTTATGTTCCCAGCAGCAGAGAGGGTAGAGACTTCGGCCTTTGGCTGAGGAATGGACACGGTAATAGGCCCCTTGGTGAATTCCATCACTTTATCTGCAGAGGATGCTATTACGTCTACTGAGCTCTTCTCTACCATGGGTACCAGAATTGCCTTTACTTGAGGGGGCAATCGTGAGAAGAAAAGTTGCTTTATAATGGCACTATCAGCAGGGACATCTTCTGCCAGCTCTCTCATTCTGCGGAGCAATTCGCTTGGCATGCGGTCTCCCAACAGCTCGTCATTGACTAAAGTTTGGAACCGCTTTTCCGCTGATAGCGACGTCCGGAGCAGAACTTCCCGCTTAATACTGTCATAAGTAGCATTAAGGGGGGTGTCAGTTATCAAATCTTTGACAACTGGTGTCAATGACGCGGGAAATGCACTAAATAAAATAGGCAATTGCCGCTCCTCCACGACGTTGTTCGCTATAAAATATGACTCGAGTTGGGCAAACCAAACTCGAACGTTGCCAGCGAAAGCAGGTAAAGTAGTCGCCATTTACTTTTTAATATATGGCGTGACAACAGACCACCAAAAAAAAAAATATCAAAGAAACACGTCTCAATGAGAAAGAAACGAAAGGGAAAACATTTCAAAAGACACAAGAAAATAGTGATATTAGTGTTAAACGAGAGAAAGGTGCTGCTTTAAGGTTCCTTAGTAAGGGAGATAACTGTCAGTTTCAAGGCCTGTCTTAAAAACAAAAGTTGGAATTAAAGATGGCGTCGCCCAATCACCATTTAGGCGGGAAAGTTAAATGTTAAGGAAGGAGGCGCTCTTTTAGCTATAACTTTCGAAAAAATAAAATGTAAAAGTGTATTACTCACTTGTTTTTTTTTTTTGTTATTGCAATAAAAATATATTTTTTGTACCACGTGGTCAGTTGAAAAGAGCAGAGTAGTAAGTTTCTTCTTTTTTTTTTCTGCCTTGTTGGCCAAGCCGAGGGTAATAATTTTTTCTTTTTTAAACTTTGTTTTCTTTGAACAAAATGTAATGTTCGTTATGCTTGCTTGAGTTGGTATTTTTCTTGTGTACGGGCTGAAAAGAAGATACTTCCTCGTCGGAAAGATTTTGTTGTAAAGGCACGTGTTCAAAAAAAATGTTATTTGAGTAAAGGGAGAATCTTTTATCTTCCTATTTGACCACTTGGGAATGGGCGTCGGTATGTCTAGCAAAACGAAAGATGATATCTCTGTTTAGAAAGATTGTTTTACTGAGGGCAAAAATTTTTGCCAATGTCTTCTCAGCCGACGAATGAATTTAACGCACACGTGTGTCACAAACAAAATTCGTGGGTGGTTCTATTTTTTTTTTTTTTAGGTTCTTTGAGTCAGGAAGCTTTTTCTCTCTCTCCTTTTAACTTTGCTTGTACCGTTGTCCGAAAGTGGAGGCCGAGTTTCGTGCTGTTATTTTTTTTTAAATTTGTTTCGCCATCCTAAGGTGCCATTCGTGGTCACCATTTTATAGGGATTGGGAGAAATGCTTAATTTCCCCAACACTATATTTTTTAGGCACACAAATGAATGACGAAACTTGCTTTTAGAATAACAACAAAGAATGGTTTATTACATAGTAAACGTACAAGATTGGTAGTATGTAACTGTCCATGGTGAAGCTAGCAGCAGCTAGTATGTAAGTGTCCATGGTGAAGCTAGCAGCAGCTAGTATGTAAGTGTCCATGGTGAAGCTAGCAGCAGCTAGTATGTAAGTGTCCATGGTGAAGCTAGCAGCAGCGTCTTCCGCGAAAGCATTCCATGGGGAATCAGTGGCAGCGATGTGAAAGAGACGTCCGTTACTGCCGCGGGCTCATGGCTCTCTGGCTTTCCTCCGTTCTACAAACAGGACTAGGAAAAATAGTTCTAGAGAGGAATCAATGCGCTCCGCCCGTTGATTGGTCAGTGAGTGACCGAATCTCCCGTCGGGGGCATTGATTCGCTAAAGGAAATAGATCTGTGGCTGCTACACGCCAATGAAATAGTAAGGAATTGATTAACACACTGTGATTGGTCTGTTAATAATGGTCTGTTCCAAGAAAAATATTTACATGAAAAAGGGGTGGACAGCCTTATAGGCTAATCCAACAGATGAACAAGAAGATAGACGAAGTAATATAAAAAAAAAAGATTCAAGCAAAATTTTAAACAACAATTCAAAAAGAAATTAAATATGCTAAAAAATAAGAAATTTAGCTTAAAATTCAAACAATTTACGAGAAGAAAGTAAAATCAATAAACTTCTTAAATTAAACTGACATTGAAACCCCGCTGATGAAGGCATTCGATAGAGTTGACCATCAATTTCTTGTAGATGTTCTGGCAGCAGCCAGTTTCGTACCGTACTTTCGCACCTGGATCTGCTCTTTTCTACGTATGCTGGTAGAAGCAAATGGAATAAGATCGGAACCTTTCGTATTTGTAATGGTTTTCCAAGTTCAACTTTGCTTTACGTTCATGAGTTGAAGTTAAATTGTAGCCGTGGGGAGATGGTTAATGTTTATTAATTTGGCCTTGTGTCATACATAACCAAACTACTTACAGCTTACAAGTTTTATCCAGAATTATCAGAAGGTTTTCGTCAGAAGGTTGGTAGCAGGTTGGAATGTTGGATTTTAGTGGAGAATAGTGGAAGACTAAATATATGCAATTGCATGTTAAAATAAAAAAAAATTATTAAAAGAATAGAATAAACAAGAATAGGTAGTAGCAGTTAATGTTCAATGAGAAACAAGTAATGAGTTAAGGGTATCAAGGGTTGAAGTAGTAATTTGTTGGAAAGAGTTCATGCATACGTATGTTTGTATACGCGTATGTTTGGTAGGAATGCCTTTAGATGAAGAAAAAGAAGAAAAGGAATCATTACAATAAAGAAGGAGAAAGAGAACGGGTCGGCTTGAAGTTTCTCCCGTTACATTATAGTGTGTTGTCTCTCTCACTGTTCCCATCTCACCGAATGACTGACACTGACCGAAGCTTTATAGCCATTTAGTTTTTTCAGCCAAGATCGCTAACTTTTTTAAGTCTTGCAAATCGCTGCTATTGGTCAGAAAATCAATTTAACATCTACTTGCGAAATCCAGTTTCGACTTTTTCTTTCAGCACATGTGTTATATATCGCCGTACGACGACAAAACAACAAACACGCATATATAAAAATATAAGGTTATATTTTTATTATTGACGACGAACCGTGTGGAATAGAGAACGGAAGGGTGAGAGGCACATAGAATGGGTTGACGGGAGTGTATTCTTGCCGTGGTGTTTCTCTGCTTCCACTGGCCGTTCTCTGCTGGCGAATCCGTGTGTCGAGGTCTTTATATAGTCTTCTAGAACCGGGACTTTCCTTCCGGTTTTGCCTCGCCCACGCAACGCCTACGTAATTCCCAGAGACACCTGTTCTGTTTGCCTCCGTAGTCATTTCCGCCGCTGTCGGAAATAAGGTCAAATGACATCCGCTCCGGCCTCGACAGGATGTATTTCACAAACACCTGTCTTGTCGCTTCGCCGCCCCCTTCACCGACAGGAAACACCATCGCTTGCATCACTTCCTCGGGTGGGGCCAGATTGTTATATTACACATGGTCAATCCTTTTTCTATTTGTCAAAACCAGGATTTCACACGTCATTGTGAATTTTTGTAAAAGTAAAGAAGTAGTTTGCTTTTAATTCTTAATTTTCTATCATTCCCACCTCACATATACCGGGGTTGTCATAGTCTAGTTATCCAGCCATGTGACGCACGCAATAAGTTTGTTTGAAGCATTCTAATCTTGCTTTGCATGCAATCCAGCGGCAATATTCGTCATCGCGGAAGATATTCTTTTTAACCTAGTCTTAACTATCAGAGCTTGATCCTTCTTGATAAGTAAGGAGACAATTCTGCCCTAGCTAAGGCTACTTTCCCCACTGCTAATCTATCTAGATCGAGTCGACGACTATAATTTTGGATTCTAATTTATCTCACCACATATTCCCTGCCACAGCCCCCATCAATTTCAACTGTAGCATTAGTAGCAACTGTTCAAGGAAATTTTATCACCAAACAATGACGTACTCAATTTCCAGTAACCAGCCATCTCATTTTACAAGAACCCGGATGAGCCTATGACCCAGTTTAACTATAGGATTTAAACATGGACAACCTAAGAGTCCTACATCAACTCTCTAAACTAAGTCAAGAACGCACCGCCTTATCTGAGCTGTCTGTATTAGTCCACATTACCTCCCGTTGTGCTCATTACAATACTTATCGACAAGATTAAACTTAAAGTGTCATTTTATCATCATATTCCAGCCACCAACATTCCGACAGTTGGGAACAAAGGTAAAGGCCTGTTTGTCCAACATTATATAGAACCTCTATTCCCCATGCTTCCGATCTGAGGCGGCATCTAGAATTTCACATTACTGTTCAAAATACAAAGCTAAATGCTCCCCTATCTATAGCAGAGGTACCTCGAATACTGTTATTATGGACCTTCACATTCTCCCATATTCCATCCTCAGTATAAGGTCCTTGGTGGTTAGCTATCTGCTCGCCACCACCATAGAGTCCAGCATAGGTAACAGTAAGTCTCACATAAAAATTTAAAGCCCTTAATAATTTGCTCAAAGAGCATCTCCAAGAATTCCAAAGATCTTAACGGTGCCTTTAATGGAACAACACATTTTGTACAAGTGCTGGTCGACCACGAAGACAGACACTGTTTGCTCTCAAACTTATGTAGTTACTGGTCCTCATTTTTTATAAGATTAGCAGATACTCTGGTTCTTTCTAGAAATTCAGCAACGTTTGTTTTGCATTCTCGTGGGAAGTTGTGTCCACAGGGTGATTCTCTGGTCACCAAATTTGTTGTTATTTTAGTTCTTCTGTCCCCATTTTTGGCCGTCAGGTTCATATGTTCTTTTTTCTCATTTTTTACTATTTTAGTCCATCATATCTTGGATCTTCTTTTGACACTTGTCGGTAACCATACTTTTATTTACGGCATTTGTATTTTACTAATTGTCTTCTGTACCGTTAACACTGGTTTTGGTTTGCAAATTCTCGGATTTCTTGGTTGACAAATTGGTTTTGAATATCAACATAAAAAGATTTCTTATATGCCATATCCATGATGAGTGGTTGTTTCTTTTTTTAATTTTTTTTCCCAATGAACAAAGATTTTTTCATTTTTTGAAATAAAGGAATAATCGAAAAAGAAGACACCCAGAATATTATAAAAGAAGACAAAATTTATTTAAAGTTCCTTCAAAAGAAAAAATAAAATAATTTCAACAAAAACTAAGTTATTACTTAGTTTTTGTTGAAATTATTTTATTTTTCAGTTGTCCCTTCCTGATGCTCAATCTGAAAATCAACTCAAAAATGTAAACAATATAACAGAAACAGAGAAATGTCAAAACTACTTTAGGAAACAAAAAATTACAAGTCTGACCTTAAAACAAAAACAATAAATATTTATCAAAGCTCAAACTTTGTCAACATGAAATTAAATGAAATAAAACAAAAGCTAGACATTAGTTTACAGTGGAAGAGGTTTTCATAAAAAGTGAAAACAATATAACATTTTATAAATAAAATGAGCGTGTCGATAAAAAAGTTCAAAAATAAGAAATAAAACACTGAAAGTAAAAAGAAACAGAAAACTGTATGAAAAATACTTTGAGAAAAAAAAAACGAAGCTGCTGTCAATTAACCACCACAGACAACCGTACATCCTTCCCATTAGCATGGAACAGGCTTGCCTCCCAGAGAGTAAATCACTATGCCTGCTTGGCCTGAGACTCTCAGCGGACCTCAAGTGGAATGACTACGTCGAATCCATTGCTAAATCTGCAGCTATGAAAGTCAGCTCTTTGTGCAGGGCCCGGAAATTCTTTCCGCCTGAATCTATCCTGCAATTATATAAATCCACTATCCGCCCGTGTATTGAGTACTGCTGCCTCATCTGGTCGGGTGCCATTTCTATTCTCCTCGGGGTTCTTGACAAAATACAGCGAAGAATCTGTAATGTGATTGATACCGACTTGGCTGACCACCTGCAGTATCTCTCTCACCAGCCTGACGTGGCTTCCCTGTGCCTCTTCTATAAATACTTTCATGGCTTCTGCTCTGACGAATCACTGGTGCCCCCTAGATGTGAATTTGCAGGAGATACTAGATTGGCAACTAGGTCCCACTCTTTAACGGTGAAACCAATGAAATGTAACCGCAATTTCTACTCCAACAGCTTCTTTCCTCGCACTTCCCGCCTGTGGAATTCCCTACCGCATGCTTGCTTCCCCGATGGCTACAACCTCCAGGAGTTTAAATGTAAGGTCAATAGACACCTCCTAACACACTAACTCACACCCACTCTCTCCAACTCTCTCCCTATGTACATCCTAAATTGTCTATCACCCTCGTTCGGACATTTCCTATACCCAATCCCTCTATGTAACCCCTGCGCTATAGTGGCAGTGGACTGCATTGCTTGGGGTGAAACGATTAAAAAAAAAAAAAAAAGAAAAAGTAAAGTTTCATTCTCAAAATGGCAAGAAACAGTAAATATAATAAATGAATAAACAAATAAAAATGAGCAATAAAATAAAAAGTAAAGTCGTTTTGTATAACTGTAAGTTACAGTAGAAAAAAACTTAAAATTTGCTTAAAAGGCAAGTGGAGGGGAGAAAGAATAATAACTAAAAAAATTTCACACAGTCACAATTCAAAACATAAAAAAAAAATAATTGATAACTTAACAAAGTTCAGTTGTCAAATTTTTGCAAGTGAAATCTTGACAGTAGTGAATGAAAACAAAACATCTCTCATTGGTCAAGACTTAACAAAGAATGACCTGCTATGAAAGTACCATGGAAGAAAATTGATCAGAATAATTACCATGAATGTGTTTATAGAAAAGACAAAAAGAAGCTACATTACTACGATGGAAAAAGGACTGAAACCGAGATGCCAGGACAAATAATGTTGCAGATTCTTCTTTAAATTTTAATAAGAATGTCTAAATATTTAGCAGGAGCTCCAGACCAGATGTGACAGCAATATTCAAGTCAAGTGCAATGGTACACTTAGAAATATATGATTAATTTTGGTAAGAAAACTATCTTCTTCTTCTTCTTCTTCTTCTTTTTCTTCTTCTTCTTCTATGTGCCTTGTCCGTTCAGGACATTGACAATCATGGCCTTCCACATCTCCCTATCCCTGGTGGCTCTTAGCATGCTTTCACCTGTAAGAACTCACAACCTTCATTCTGTCATCCATCTGCTCAGGCTCTTCAATTATGTTATCCACTGCTTTCCTCTGTCTCTTTTCCCTCTATCTAGCCTGTTAGTATCAGGTTCTCCAAGCCCTCCTTCCTCATTGCATGTCTTAGGAACTTCAGTTGTCCCTTCCTGATGCTCAATATTAATTTCCTTTTCGTTTCCATCCTTTCCAAAACCTCATCATTGCTCACATGATATCTACAGCATCCTTCTGTAGAACCACATTTCAGCTGCTTCAAGTTTTTTCTTCATCTTTGTATGGCCATATTGAAGAACTGACATTACATAGCAATCTAGTACTCTCTTCTTTGTTTCTAGTGAAAGTTTCCTGTCTCTTAATACTTTACTAAACTTTTGGAATGCGTCCTTCGCCATGCCAATTCACCTTCAGATCTGTATGTCGCACTTTCTGTCTTCTGTTAGAACACTTCCCAGATATTTAAATTTTTGTACCTGGATTTTAGTATCTCCCACCTGTATTTGGAATTTTGGGCTGCTCTTTTTGTTGATGTTTATTTGTAGTCCTTTCTTGTCACTCTCTTCAGCTACCTTCTGTAGGGGGTCTTGTAGTTTCCTTTCTGTGTCTGCAATCAGCACTGTATCATCTGCATATCTTATGTTGTTCAAATTGGGGCCTCCGATGACAAATCCTGGTATAACATTTAGGGTCCTCAAAATATTCTTGCTGTACAAGTTAAATAGATCTGGTGAAAAGACACATCCTTGTCTTATGCCCTTTTCTATCATTGTATATCTGCTGAATTCATTACCTGTCCATATGCAGGCAGTTTGCTGCAAGTAGAGATTCCTAATTATTCTAACATCTTTCCTAAATATGTCAAGGCTGCTTCGCATCTCCATCAATTCTTTGTGGCGTATTTTGTCAAATGCCTACTAGCATGACATAATGAACTAACTTTTTTAACTGTAGGCAGCATTTGATTTAATATAATTTTTCCACTTCATATCAGTTGAAAACATTTGTTCAAGAAGGTGCAATGAGTGACTTTTGTGGTATTTAGCATCACCTATGTTGATGGAAGGCAGAAAGAGATTCTTCTCAGATGATTAAAAATGAGCAGTTTCATATTATTTATTAAAATTAACAAGCCATTCCTTGTCCAAGTTAACAACAGATTGTTGGTCATTCTTCAGATCAGCTACCAAATTGACTTTAACAAACTGTAAGACTAATTATTAAGACAGGAGTAAATACTTGTATCATCAGCATAAACATAATGATGAGAACTGATGTCATCAGGAAGGTCATTTATAAAAATTAGAAACACTGTAGATCCAAGAAAAAGAACATAGAGAACATGTGCATTTTTGCAACAAGAGTGAGAAGAGTGGCCATTCAAAACCACATTCATTTTGCAATTTGATAAGAAAGACTGAATCAGTTGAAAAATATTTTACCAGAAATACCATAACCTTTCAACTTGGGAACAGACAAGTATGCCAAACACTGCCAAATGCTTTTGAGATATCCAAAGCAACAGTCTAAGGTTCACTATTTTTATCTAAAGTTTGATACACTCTTTCAACAAAAATTGCTAACACATCAACAGTTGATCTAGAGAAGAGAAGACCATATTGTTTATCTGAAAAAATACCCCACAAGGTGAGAGGCTTAAACAATTCAGAGTTAATTAAAGCCACTCGTACATTGCAAAAATGGAGCTAATAGCCTGATATTTATAAGAATCAGATCGTTTGCCTGAGTTCTAAAAGACTGGAACTAAAGAAGAGGATTTCCAACAAGCAGGAAAGCAAGAAGCAGCAAGACATTTATTGCAGAGATCAGAGAGAACAGGAGAGTATTCAAGAGAATACTTTTTAAGGACACTTGCATCAAATATACATGCTTTGGGAGGATCCAGTTTAGAAATGATAGCAGAAGCCATGATTGGAGTTATATTGCATATCGTTCAATAGAGATTCAGTTCTAAGTGGAAAGTCAGGCAAAGGTACTCCAAATGAGTCAAAAGTAGACTTTAAAGGAGAATCTATAAGCAAAATATTGTACTTTATCTTCAGTTTGAAAAGAGTTTGGTTTGAAATTCCTAGCACCTGAAGAAGGCTGGAGCATACAACAGCCAAAATGTCGTATAAATGGCAACAAAGATGAGGACAATAGTCCAAATAATTTAAATACTGTAAATACTAACTCATTTCATAAATATAGACAAATACTTTATCTTCAGATGTTAACACTTCAAATTGAGTGATGAGAAGAGAAATAGAAGACGTACTCTTATTTCACAGACTATTGCAGAGCCACTAATAATCATGTGGGCTAAATATGTTAGAGGCTATATGGAGACACATTCTATCAGTAAGCAAAGACCTAACCTCTTTGAAGACATGTTTTCAATTATTTCAAGCAGTCACAAATAGGTGACTGTAGTGATTAGAATTATAATGCTGGTACATGTGGAAAAAAGTATTTCTTTTTTCCACATGTCTAAGCAGACCGGTGTGAACTAATGAGAAGGTTTTGGTTTAACTTAGTATATATGAGAAGGTATAAAAGCATCAGTACTGGTTTTAAACCAAGAAGAAATCACTGTAGGACAATTCTCCAAAATGCGGATAAGAAATTAAGAATTAAAAGCATTTTGGAAAAACCCAACTAAAACATACAAAGTAAAATTGCACACCCGCAAAAGTGGATTCAAATGACTAAAAACAATTTTGTAAAAACCCAAACCATGGCAAATTTCACAAGTTAGTGTGAAAAGCAAATTCTGGATCCTGATTTGATATGAAATAGAAAAATGAACAGTGATATCAATCAAACATTTTTCACACCTGAAGCAGAAAGTGCCCCTAGAGCCGGTCACATGACCAGATTTAATTACTTAAGGACATTCTGTGACCAGTCAACAAAGACTCAGATGGGAGCAGTGACAGACACTGCTAAAATGTAAAATGAGAAGCTTCAAGTCAACTCGGATATTTGTCCTCTTTCTCTTTCCTTCTCGCATGCTAATTCATTCTACTTCTTCATCCAAAGACATTCATACCAAACAAACAAAACATGCGTGCATATGTACGCATAAACACTTTCAACAATTACTACTATGAACAATTTCTACAAATCTTTATACCTTTAACTTTCTCATTGAACATTAATTTCTGTGAATTCTTCTTATTCTTTCCTTTTAATAAATTTCTATTTTAAAATGAAAAATATATATTTTATTCTTACACTATTCCACACGAATCAACACATTCCAACCTGCTACCAACCTTCTGATGAAAACCTTCTGATGAAAACCTTCTGATGAAAACCTTCTGATAATTCTGATGATAATTCTCGATAAAACCTGTAAGCTCCCTACGTTCAGTTATGAACACAAGGTCGAATTAAGTAAACCTATAGCTTTAATCTATCCAAGAGGTGTCTTGAATCAATTCATGAAATGCATCCCAATCAATATGCTGATAACAAGAAGAATTCTTGAAAATATAAGTTTCCTTTCTAATAGATGACTCAAAAAAAAAGTAACAGATATTATGATTTGGCACCAAAGAGTACTTGTCAGGTGAGGGTGTAGAAAAAAGCTTGCAGCCTGACCAGTCATTTATAATTCTGATCTTTGGTCACTTGAGAAGTTGGTGGGACTAAAGACTTTTTATCACACTCTTGTAATTAAAGTGGCATATTGAAATGAATGAATTATTGCTGAACCTGCTAGTCATGGTTAATTGAGTGAAGAGAGAAGGGATAGAAGAATTACTCTTATTTAAGACACTATTATACAGCCGCCATTAGTCATGAGAGCTAAACTTGTTAGAGGCTATACAATGGCTCATTCTATTAGTAAACAAAGACTTAGCCTCTTTGAGCAGACACAGACAGGCATCTATTGTGATCAGAATTATCATTCTAGCACACCCAGAAAAAATGATTCCTGTCAGCTATAGCAGCTAAACAGGCTGGTATGAATCAAGTATAAGATTTTGGTTTCACCAAATATTTGTAAAATGGTATAAAAAGATCAATGTCAGCTTTACCCTAAGTAGAAGCCTCAGTGGCACAATTCTTAATAGGAAGGTTAAGAATAACAGTTCAAGAGGCATTTTGAATGAAGTCTTTAAATGAATACCCATTAATATGCTGGTAACAGAATGAAGTCTTGTGAATAGGTGGCTTCTTTCTAATAGATCGCTCAAAATATATCAACATATACTACTGTTTGATCCAAATTTTTGAGAAGACAGAGTTTTTTTTATATATAATCATATCACCCCAAGTAAGGCATTTTACTGCCACTGTTTTGCAGAGGGTTACATAGGAGGAAACTTATGAGAAAGAGTGACAGGTTATAGGGGGTGTCAAGAAGTGGGTAAGAGAAGAATGAAAATATTGATGAGAGTGGAGTGGATGAAGAAAGGAGCATGAGAGAGGCTGCAATTAGTGAGATAGAAGATGACTATTGACTTTACATTTAAATGCTTGGAGATTGTAGCAGTTGGGAAAGAAAGTAAATGAAAGAATTCCACAGGTGGGAAGTGCAAGAAAAGAAGCTGCTGGAGTAGAATTTGCATTTATATTGTATTGGTTTCACAGTAAAAGGGTGGGACCTAGTTGTTAATCTTGTGGCTTGAGTAAATTCATATATAGGAGGCACTAGTCAGCTAAGTACATCAGATCAGAAGCCGTGAAAGCATTTGTAGAAGAGACACAGGGAAGCCACATTGCACTGGTGAGAAAGTGACTGTATCTGAGCTATGATAAGTTATGATGATCTACAAGAACTAGGAGAGGAGATAAAATGCAAATCAAGATAAGAAGAATGTTGAACATATTTTTTTAGGAAACAAGCAGGGTAATCCAGAGACGGATCAAGGGAAAAAATTTAAAGTCTTCATACCGACAACATCAGTAACATTAGAATGATTAAATCGCTTGAAGTAATAAGCATTAAAATCACAAAACACAAAAATGTTCACAAATGTATGTAGAGCAAGAGCCAATTCTATATTTTCAGAAATTCTGTTTAAAATATTACAGTCCTGAGAAAAAGTATATTGATAATGGAAAAGGAGTACAATAACAAAAGTCAAAAGCACATGAAAGAATCAGATGGTTACTCAAAAGGCAATTCTCTTGCAACTGGGAGATTTTCCTAAATATAAAAACACTGAGAACATTCATATGTATGCTTTTTGGCAAAGAGTAAGGTAGCCTGAAACAGAGAATTCATTGGTGGCAATAGAAGAATTTAAATTATTTACACAAAGTGTGTAGACCATTTCAAGAGAAAAGATTCAACATTACAGAAATTAGAATGAATGCAACAATTACTGGAGAAGGAAAGATTGAGGGGTTAGATGATGTGTTGTTTAATAGTTTACAGTTATTTTTTCATTGTATCTGTCATCAGAGGATATGTTTTAAGAAGAAAAAGGCCAAAATAATTATCACTATCTATGGGAATACCAACTGGCTAGAAGTTAGCTGATACTAAAGCATAATGTTTTACCCATTAGAAATACATGCAGAACCACCTAACTGTGGCACATGGCACTACAAATAGTCCAATATTATGCAACTGTTAATAATGAGGAAAGAGGGCCTGGAGAATTTAATACTCACAGGAGGGATAGCGGGAAAGAGAAACAGGGGAAAGCAGTGCCAAACCTACTCAATAGGCTTGAGCAGGTGGATAATGGAGTGGGGTTTGGGAAATATAAACTAAAAAATATTGAGAGTGACAAGGGAAAGAGGCAAGTAGAAATCCATGATCATGTATGTCCTGAAAGGACACGGCACATAAAGAAGAAAAAAGAAGTGCATTGGCTCGGATTTAAATGATAAATAATGGCAACCAATAAGAAAAGAATAAAATTATCAATGAATATATATGAGACTATTTTTTTAATTATTGCCAGAGATAAAACATTTGAAAGATAAATAATAGAGGACTTCTTCACAACTTGCAACATTTTCAGGCACTTATTAGAAATAAATAAGCATACTAACAAATCAATAGATTCTGATGTTAGAAAGAAGTCATTTGTTATCTTGCAGAATTTTAAACTTTCTTGGTAACTTCAGGTTTAGTGTGACACTAAGCTAAAGACAGTTCTTCGATATTGCTAGTGTATAATTTGCATCAGTCAGGGACATGCACTGGCACAAAAGTAAGTTAAGAAGCTTATGCCAAATGTCATTGAGGCTACTCTGTTTTGCGGATTAACCTGACATCTCATTGATCATAATGCAATCCTTCTTCTTCTTTTCCTTCAGGACGTGGACAGGACGTTCATGGCTATCCACAACCTCTTGACCTTTTCAGCCTTTAATAAAGATTCTCTTTTTCAAATGTTGCAATATACCTGTTCTACAAATCATGCTCATTTGGTAAGTTAAGTGCTGCATTCATCTACCCTTCTTGAGTTCAAAATCTCCTGCAGGCAACCAATTTTACAAGCCCTCATTCCTTCATATATGCCCTAAAAATTTCAACTGTCTCTTTCTGATGTTAAGTATAAGTGTCCTTTTTGCCTCAATTTTTTTCTAAAATTTGCTAGGCAGGTTATGCTTTGTTTTCTTCAATCCCTTTTTGCTTTCATTCTGTCTCATGAGAATCAAATTTTCCAAACCCGATTCCTTAATCAGTCAGTGAGTTAAGTGCCATATGTAATACACTCTTGAGCAACCATGTTTCAAAAGAGACATGAGTGACTGGACAGAATATTATCCCGCAGTAGGTTGGCAGTACTTTCTGCTGTAGATTGGTCACCAGCCAAGGCTATAGAACCCAATCAGTCCTGTTATTTAATCAATAGCTGGAGGGAAAGAACAGATTAATACCTTTACCAAGGGTATTTGTGCATTGGTGAATATTCAAAATCATCCGGAAAAGATTCACATACAGACACTCATGATATTTGTAACAGTAACAATTCAACAAAATCAAAAGAAAGAAAGAAAAAGAAAAATATAGAAAAATCATGAATGGTAAAAAAGGGAAAGAAAAAAAGAAAAGGAAAGAAGAATGAACAGTATAAGGAGAAAGGAAATTAAAATTAACGTCTTAGATCGACACCAGCGTCTATTGCAATTCATCTGCTTTCTTAGAAAAACATGACATGGAAATTTAACATTAAATTTAGTCTTAAAGATTATGGGATGTATTTACAGTATAAAAATAAATGATAAAGCATACTTTTTAATACAAATTAAAATATAATTACTCATAGTATTATATTATAAATATAGTTATAATAATTAAAAAAAAATAAATTAAAAATATATAACAAAATGATTAATAAAATATTAAAATTAAAATACTAAAATACAATCTTAAAAAATATTATTAAAAATAATATTAATAATAATAATAAAAATAATAATTAAAAATGTAAAATATATAAAAACATTTTAAACAATTATAACACTAATAATAATATTATTATTATCGAAAACTAGTAAAAAAGCTAACATACCCCAAAAATAAATATAACATGTAACATTGAAAAAAGAAAAAAAATGATAAAATTATATATATATATATATATATATATATATATATATATACTTTCCTATACAAATACATGTACATATATATATATATATATACTTCCATATACACATACATGTACATATATATATACATACACACACATATATTCATATACACACATACATCATCATACATCCAAATGCAAATATATACATATCCCATACATATTTTTTCATTAATATATACACATATACATATATGTACACACACACATGCACATGCACACACACACACACACATACACACACACACACACACACACACCACACACACACACACACACACACACACACACACACACACACACACATATATATATATATTATGTATATACACACATATATATACGTACATACCTGAATATTCAACACATATATACATACAATATTACCATCTAAAATATTATAAAACCATTACAATAATATAACTATAAAAATAATAACTATAAAAACTTTGGTGGGTAAAACGTTTCCAATGGTAAATTCCAGGTTTTTCCCCAAAAGAAACCAAATTTTTAAGTTAAATTAATTTAAATTATAATTTTGATCTAGCTAATTTTTTTATACTTATTCTTATGCATGCATTTAAATATTTAATATATTATAATAATATAAATATTTAATATTTAATATATTATTGTATTTGATTATAATCAATTTCTCCTCCATATATATATATATATATATATATATATATATATATATATATATATATACACTACTGGCCATAAGTATAAGGCCACCTCAGTGTTTTAAAAAAATTATGTATTTCATAGTAGTTTTTAGTATTTATTGCCAAGTGAATAATTGTAAATGAAAATAGAATGGTTCTTTTGCTAATACTGCATGATAGCATGTGCATCAAATGAATTTATAAATATTTAATAATTACCTATATTGCAGTTTCATCAATGAAAGAATGAAGAAAATTTAGGGAGATTTGGATGAGTTCATCTTTGCTCCCTAGCCTTGTAAAATTTAGCAAAGTAATAATAACAAAAGAACCATTCTACTTTCATTTAGAATTATCCACTTGGCGATAAATACTAAAAATAGTATGAAATACATCATTTCTTTTTAAAAACTGGAGTGGCCTAATAACTTTGGCTGGTAGTGCATATATATGATAAAATATAGTTTGAAGGTTTGCTATATATATGGGTTAAAGAGATCAATATCAGGGATAAAGTTTATGTAAATATAAAAGTGGACATTAAAGGCAACACACAGCTGCAAGAGTCTGTTTCATGCTTAAATACAATCTTCAAGCCATATGCTAATAGAATAATACAATAAGCCTACCTATAATGCATCATTGACTAGTATATTTTTTTACAGTAAGTTACACTTAACAGGTAATTTGTGCAGATAGGCATATGTGTGGATAAGAACGAAAGATACCATTTAACCCTACACTTGAACAGGTTATGATTGTAGTGATGAGGGCAACATCCCCTTGGAAGTCAGTGCTTTGGAGGAAGCTGTTTGAGTAAAACTTACTTCTTGCTGATGAAATATGGAGAGAGTGTAGGTAGTTTGCTACTCTGTTTCAAAGATAAAGAGCAGTATTTGGCTACTCTTAAAATGAATATAAAATAAAGTGCATGAAAGCTGTTTTTGAGCTTTTGGTTATTGTCATGTTCCAACATGACAATAACCCAAAATGGCAAAAATGTTACAAAATACTTAGATGACAGCAAAATTAATGTACTGGAAGGATTTCAATCTAAACTCCATTGACAATTCATGGTCATATTTGAAAGAAGAAAAAGCAAAGGAAAAAATCCTTCATATTTGGAGAAACTCGAAGTTATTACCAAAGAATAATGAAGAAAAATACTTATCAGTGTGTGTTGTGATCTTGTAATGAACTGTCAAAAATGATTAAATGCAATAATCAGGAATAAAGGTTAGAGAATCGATTATTAAGGTAAGAGGGCCAATAATCTTGTAAGGATCTATAAAAAATGATTAAAGGCATTAATCAAGAATAAAGGTTATAAAATTGATTATTGAGGCAAAAGGGCCAATAATCTTGTAAAGAACAATGAAAATGATTAAAGGCAATGATCAAGAATAAAGGTGACAGAATTATTAAGGCAAGAGGGCCAATAATCTTGTACGAATCCATCAAAAATGATTGATGGCAATAATCAAGAATAAAGGTTACACTTAGAGATTATTGAGGCAAGAGAGTCAATAATCTTGCAAGGAATTGTCAAAAATGATTGACGGCAATAATCAAGAATAAAGGTTACACTTAGAGATTATTGAGGCAAGAGAGTCAATAATCTTGCAAGGAATTGTCAAAAATGATTGACGGCAATAATCAAGAATAAAGGTTACACTTAGAGATTATTGAGGCAAGAGAGTCAATAATCTTGCAAGGAATTGTCAAAAATGATTGAAGGCAATAATCAAGAATAAAGGTTACACTTAGAGATTATTGAGGCAAGAGAGTCAATAATCTTGCAAGGAATTGTCAAAAATGATTGACGGCAATAATCAAGAATAAAGGTTACACTTAGAGATTATTGAGGCAAGAGAGTCAATAATCTTGCAAGGAATTGTCAAAAATGATTGACGGCAATAATCAAGAATAAAGGTTACACTTAGAGATTATTGAGGCAAGAGAGTCAATAATCTTGCAAGGAATTGTCAAAAATGATTGACGGCAATAATCAAGAATAAAGGCTACACTTAGAGATTATTGAGGCAAGAGAGTCAATAATCTTGCAAGGAATTGTCAAAAATGATTGAAGGCAATAATCAAGAATAAAGGTTACACTTAGAGATTATTGAGGCAAGAGAGTCAATAATCTTGCAAGGAATTGTCAAAAATGATTGACGGCAATAATCAAGAATAAAGGCTACACAATTGATTATTGAGGTAAGATTGTTAATGATTTTGTTCTATATTAAATGTTTTTCATATCATTGTTTGACACAAAAATAAAAATTTTGTTGTGAGCATCACTGCACATTTTTTCAAATCCATTATTTCATCATTTGTGAAAAAATAAAATTGAAATTTCCTAGAAAAATTTAGAAAAATTTCAGGCAATAAAGACTGTGTTTAAGCATGAAACAAACTGTCATGGCTGTGCGTTGACCTACTTTATGAAACCTTCTAGAACTTGCTCTTGTTTATTTGCAAGTTTTTATGTTATAGCTATAAACTGTTAAATGCATTATAATGTATATTACTACTATACAATTATGTCATTGGCAAATTGAAAATAAAGCTTCTGATTGTTTTTATAAGAAAAGAACTCTCAAATTTGTTGGTGAGGGCCTCAGATTATACACAGAAGCCTCTGCAATGCTTTGAAAGAGTAGTTCTGCTTGGATCAAGAGGGTGGCTGCTGGAAAACACTGTGTAGAAATAAAACTCTGCACCATACCACACAAGCAGGAGAAAATAGTCATGGTTTTCAGACAATTTCTGCGACCCCATCACCCCTTATATCTGGCCACCTAACTCCTCAAATTGCAGCCTCCTTGATTATTATATATAGGGTTCAGTTGAACTAGAGACCAACAAAATTCCTTGTAATATAAAAGATGAACTGAAGACAAAGATTATGGCAGCATTCACCAACTTAAACAAGGAGACCATCCAGAAGAGTTGCAGGAGATTCAAAAGTTTTCTGGAGGCTATGGTTGGAGCCAATGGCAATTTTATTGAATAAATTTTACTCTTTGGTATTTTAAGATATTTTTGTGTAATTTTGGTAAATATATCTGTTAAAATGACATGTCAGTGTTATTTTCATTTTTATGTAATTTAGACAACAATTTATCTGTCACACAACACCCTATTTAAATAGAAAGATAGCAAGATAATCTGTTATATGCTTGAAATTATATATATATATATAATGAATACATGATATATCACATGCTAAAAGTCTGCCTCCTTCTACCGAGCACCCATAGCTCAGAGGTAGAATTGCCAACTGACACCAATTTGGTCGGGTTTCAATCCTGAGAAAAAAGCAATCGGATGTCTAACTGTACTGATGAGTTGTGACACAGCAAAACAGATCCGGCTGCAGATGACTATATATATATATATATATATCTCCAAATGAATAAGGAATAAAGAAAATATTAACAATATTCAAAACATTAACTTAAAAACAGTGCTCAATATAGAAATAGAGATATGAATATTTATTATAAATTATAATTTAGAACAAATTACAATCTACTACAAAGTGTACATTTTGTTTTGACATTGAAAGGACAATGTCTCATCAGGTAGTAAATGCTATCTCACTTCCTCTCCCCCCTCTAGGCATTTTCTTACTTCTTCCTCTTTGTTAACCTCCAATCTCGGGTCTTCAAAAGGTTGTATATGACTACATTTCCCTTCCTACTTTACCCTGGAGCTTTTCTTTTAATCTTTCATCATGTATCTTTAGTTCTCTCTCCTTCCCTCTCGTTTTCCTCCTTTTGTTTTTATTCCTCTATGTCTCTTTTATGATCCCCCATTCTGTTTTCTCATTTTCCCTACCCCCTTTACCACACACACCAAAATGTTACCAATAAAAGAAGGGATCTTCCATCTCTTTTTAAAAAAAGCGTTTACTACCAGATGAGAAATTGTCCTTTCAATGTCGAAACAAAATGTACACTTTGTAGTAAATTGTAATTTGAACATGTTCTAAAATACAATTTATAATAAATATATATATACATAGATATATATATATATGTGTGTGTGTGTGTGTGTGTGTGTGTGTGTGTGTGTGTGTGAGTTTCTATGTATGTGTTAGTATGTCGTGCAATAGTATTTGTTATAAGTTATAACAAAAGAAGAAAATGATTGACCAAAACACAGAGCTTAATCACAAACATTTAATTTACGATAACAAAACATAAAAATATATGACAAATATACAATTTTTTCATTCAAATAGAAAACATAGAGTTTACTAATGGCAGAGTGATGAGTAAGTGTTATGAAGGGAAATAAAGGTGTCAAGTATAGCAAAGTTAAGCTAGCAAAGAAGTTTAGGTGCTATACTTTTTGGAAATCCCCAAATGTGTAAAAAGAATAATTATAAGTTTTTATCAATAAAAGAGTCAAAAAATTTATTTACTCATTTAGTTCCATGAGGTTCTCTTTCAGGTTTTTAGTTGGTTGGCAACTTTTAGTGGAGATTCTTTTGGCTGGATATCTTCTTCTTCTATGTGCCCTGTCCTTACAGGACATAGGCAATCATGGTTCTACACATCTCCCTATCCCTGGTGGCACTTAGTATGTTTTCTCCTGTTACACCTTGCAGCCCCTGTTCCATCATCCACCTGATCCACCTGATCAGACCCTGCAAATCCACTGTCTTCCTCTGTCTCTTTTTCCTTCTATCTGGCCTGTCAGTATCAGGTTCTCCAAGCCCTCCTTCCTCATTGCATGTCCCAGGAACTTCTGTTGTTTCTTCCTGATGCTCACTATTAGTTTTCTTTTTGTTGCCATTCTTTCCAGCACTCCATCGTTGCTTGCATGCTTGGTCCACGGTATCCGCAGCATCTTTATGTAGAACCACATTTCCACTGCTTCAAGTTTTTTCCTCATTTTTGATGATATTGTCCAGGATTCACTGCTGTATTGAAGAACTGACATCACATAGCAATCCAGCACACTTTTCTTTGTTTCTAGTGAAATTTTTCTGTATCTTAGTACTTTACTCAGCTTCTGGAACATGCCCTTTGCCATGCAATGGTTTATTGTTGGGTACATATATGTATATATATATACATGTATTGAGTGCATGTTGCTAGCAGTTTTTATTTTATACTTGAGGGTTAAAGACCAATGAAATCACGACATGTCACTTACATTATAGCAAACCACATACATTCCCTCCATCGTCGAAATGTGGCCTCCCTTTGTCTCTTCTATAAATATTTTCATGGCTTCTGCTCAGACAAACTTAAGCCACTGGTGCCTCCTCAACAGGTGTTTACTCGTGCAACCAGACTGGCAACTCCCACCCATTCACAGTCAGGTTAGCCAAATGCAGACGACAATTCTACTTCTGCAGCTTCTTCTCTCTCACTTCCCGCCTGTGGAACTCGCTCCCGTATTCTTGCTTTCCTGACGGCTACAACCTCCAGAAATTTAAATGCAATGTCAATACTCATCTACTAACCACTGGACTCTAGCTCTCTCCCCACCCCCGTATAACCTTCCCTTTCACTCCACCTATGTATCTGTCATCACACCTGCTTTCTCAGCTTTCTGTTGTTCCTTTCTAACTAGTTTGTACTCCTCACTCTTTTCTAATTAATCTTTTTACATTTATGTAGCCCCCTGCACATCAGTTTCCGCCTTGCTTGGGGTGAAATGATTAAAAAAAAAAATTCCCTCCATATTTCATTGGCAAGAAGTAATTTCTACCCCCACTAACCCTACCCCCACTTGAACAACTTCTTTCCCCAGACCGCTTCTCTGTGGAACTGATTCTCAAGAGGCTGCTCCCTGATCACTACAACCTTAACCAGTTAATGTCTCGAGTTAACCATTGTTTTCTCCTATATATATAACTTACACCTTAATGTAGAGGGTGAATTTTTCTGCCAAAGAATTTTTAAGAAATTTTTGCATTTTTTTAATATATTTCAGAGCTTTTTATCGTTTTTTTGTTGAAAAACTTGAATATAAATTGTCTGATGTCCAAGTACTTTCAGCTTTCACAAGCTATGAACGTCAACATGATAGGTAAAGATATGATATTAGAAAAAACATGAAAAGGGAAAAATCACATAAAAAAACAGGATACTTGATTCTAGTTACAATATTATCAATAAAAACCTTTTGATTAAGGCCTATGAAAGCAGAATGTACTTGGACATCAGATAATATATATTCAAATTTTTGTGGGAAACCATGAAAATGGTCTGACATATAAAATAAATATACAAAAATGTCCTTAGCAAAGAATTTCTATTGGTCATTAACCAAATTTATATAATATACAATGTAGTCCAAAAGTAGGTAGAGAGTAGGTAGAATAGGTTTGTGTTTTTTAGGTTTGTGCACAAGTTATTATTACAATGGTGTTAGTTACAATTATAACGTGTATTATTGTACACAATAAAATTCAATTGCCAATGTAGTAATTTTCTTAGTAAATACAATTGTATATTATGTAATCTCAAAATAAATGCTATATTTTGGACTAACCTGTAAAAAGTCTGCCTCCTTCTACCGACCACCCATAGCTCAGAGGTAGAATTGCCGACTGACACCAATTCGGTCGGGTTTCAATCCTGGATAAAAAGCAGTTGGGTGTCTAATCGTACTGATGAGCTGTGATACAGCGAAACAGATCTGTCTGCAGATGACTATATATATATATATATATATATAAGAAAAGCTTAAGGCAGACATGTTATTTCATGGTAAATTGGAAGTTATTGGCCTATTTCAGGTGAACCATCATCAGCTTCTGTCCTTATTATACAGAAGATTTTATGTTCATGTGAAATCTTTTGTACAATAAAGACGGAAGTTGATAATGGTTTGCCTGAAATAGGCCAATAACTTCCGATTTACCATGAAATAACGTGTCTGCCTTAAGTTTATCTTAGATTTGCTCTATATGTATTTATGTACATATATATTTAGAGCTCTCTTAGAGAGTTATCCTACCACTGTATGTACAGGATACTCCTTTGGATTCTTCTATATCTACACCGCATGCTGATGTATATATATATATATATATATATATATATATATATAAAATTATTTGTTTGAAAATTATTTTTAGTCAATGCTCATATTTGAATAGATATTCTGTTTTTAATCAAACAGTATATTTATATATTTGCTTTTACCGGCCTGATTATTTACAATAAATTTTGTAGGAAAATGTGTCATTTAGCAGGATTAGACTCCGACTGCTTTTAACCCAGGATTGAAACCCGACCGAATTGGTGTCAGTTGGCGATTCTACCTCTGATTATATATTTGAGCAGCAATCTCTCTTTTATGCAGGTTTCATTAAAAATGACAGATATGGTGTGATGGTTAAGTTTTTTTTATGTAATTTTTCATGTGATCTTATGATTTCTTTCCTTTGAGGACATGAATTATATAAAAATTGTCCAAATGTTTTGTCTATCCAAGTGCTTTTGGCTATACTTTTAGGATGTATTTTATTTTATGTGTAACAGAATGTAAATGGTGTTATGTATAATGTGGAGTAGTAGTATGTGTTATGTACCGAACACAGTAAACATGTTGTTAGTGTCTTCATAGTTGATGTTATTGAGTGATGGGTTTTCGTTTTTATTAAGAAGGCCGCCATTATTTTTAGCCTTTTTTTTTTAATGTGGATGATGCTATGATATTTGTGTTGTCAATGAGTATGTTCCAGATAGGGTTTGGTAGGTCTCCGTGTGTGTTTAAACGAGAACAAACTGAACTTCATTGAGAGAGATGTAGCATCAGTCTTCGAGTTAGTTTTGTGTATGAATGTATATTTGGGCAGCAATCTTTCATTTAAATATGTTTCATTAAAAATAACCGACAAGGAAGATTTTATTAATTTTTTTGGTTTAATACACATTTCCTTTTTTCCTGGAGATAAAGAATGTCAAAATATTCTAAATGTTATTTTTTGTGTGTTGTTATGTTCTCATGCTTGACTGCAATGTAATTTGTTGTGTTTTAGTCTTTTTTTTAAAAGGAAAGTTCTTTAAAGCTATCACATGATGCGCATTGCTGGGCACCGTGTAAGCATTTGTCTATTTTTTTAAAAACTTTAAAAAACCCATTTCATTACATTAAATAATGTAAGGTTCATGGTAGGAGAAAATTGCTTGATATATATTGCCTCTCTTATAGCGAGATGCCTTTGATATTATGATTTAAATAGTATTTTTGTATTTTTAATCAAAGTTTTTTCTTAAGGTTTCTTGTATGTTATGGGTTAATAATAATATATATATATATATATATATATATATATATATATATGTGAAAAGTGTATATAATTATAAATATCAATATGTATATGCAATTTGTTATATATATTATATTCTTCATATATTATATGAGTGCAGTACTTATTAGAAAGTGCTCAATATCAGTGATAGAGCAGACATATTCATATAGATAGGTGTGATTTTGTAACCCTGGATTTCATGCTCTTGCGATCATCAGACAAACTTATTAATTTTTTAAAAAAATTAGCTATATGTAGGGCTGCGTATATTGGTGTATTTTTGTGGAAGTGGAAGGAATATATATATATATATATATATATATATATTTTTTTTTTTTTTTTTTTCTGAACATATACTGTTGAATATAAAAGACAATGAATGTCTGTTATGTTTAATCATGAGCCATTCTAAGCATTGTATTTTGGCTTTAATTTCAGGTGAAAATAAAGACAAAAATTCTGCAACATTTGGATAATTTTTTATTAAGTTGGTTCTAATCTTTTGGCTCACATGAGCCATCTTCAGAGAGGTTACAAGAACATTAACATAAAAACATCCACCATCAACAACAATTTTATCTTGCATTGACATAAAACTTTGATAAGCAACAATGACAGTTACCATATATATATTATATATATATATGTTGTGCATGTGTGTGAGGGTGCACTCATTGGCAAGATTTATATATAAATATTTATATTCCTGCTTTGACTGTGTTCGCCGCTGATATGTAATAGGAAACCTCATATCTGTCAATCTATCTATATAAATATATCCTACACCAAGGAGACAGCAAGAGCAAATGACAGACCCTCAAGGCAATATTCATTAAAAACTTAAGCCATCAATTAATAGACTCAGCTATGAATACTGTAGTAATGTTCTAAAATGTTTATAGAAAGAACATTTATTTATGCTTTAGCATGTGCATGACCATGACATTATAACATAAAAAAAATCCATTTTGGATAATTTTCATGTTCTAATGAACGTTAAGCAATTTGTTAACATATATATTTGAAGCGAGAAGAAAATTTACTGTAATTTTTAGCAACAGTTTTGCAGTTATTTTTGGTTATCACAACTCACAGCACTGAAGATGATCTTCGAAGGAGATTCAAAGTACTTGGGAACATCGAGAAATGAATAATAAAATCATCTTTTAAAGTAACAGCTCATTTTTTACATCTTTTAATCATAATACACGAAAGATTATCCTTGAGTAGGATGTTTGCAAGTTATTTAATCTGAAATGTACAAAAGAAAATTTGCTGCCTAAATAGAAAATAGACAAATATATATATATATATATATATATTTTCTAAACATATGCTGTTAAATATAAGAGACAATGAATGTCTATTATGCTTTATCATGAGCTGTTCTAAACGCAGTATTTTTGCTTCAATTTCAGTTGAAAATAAAGACAACAGTTCTCCAACATTTGGATAATTATTTATTGATTTTCTTCTAAGCTTTCGGCTCACATGAGCCACTTCAGAGAGGTTGTTTAAACTGAAATATTATAACATCCACCATCACTGACAATTTTATTTTGTGTTGACATAAAACTCCACTTGGCAACGGCAATAGTTACCAAAAATGATAAACGCTATTCTTAAATTTGCAATGCGGTTTTATGAAGTCACACCGCGTGATAGCACGAAATGACAACAAAACCATGTAGTCAAATGCAATGTAATATGTTATTTCCGGTTTTAAAGTTGATATATATATATATATATATATATTTGAATTTTTATTTGTTTAACATTTTTTGTTTTTTTTTAATGGATACTTGTAGTTGAGTGGAAAGTCTTTATATATATAATATATATATATTTATCGACTGGCTATAATCGTTTGAGAAATCGTTTAGAAAATATCTATCTTCTGGCAAGAATCAAACTTGCATACCCCCCAACACTGAGGAAAAGTTGTTTTTATAATGTACTGTTTAACTATATATATATATATATATATATATATATATATATATATATAAACAGACTTTCTACTCAAACATGAATATTCATTAAAAAAATAATCATGTTAAACAAATGAAAATTCAAATATGTCAGCTAATGCCAGTTTCGTGAATTTATGTATAATTTCGTAATATATATGTATATATTCATTTTACTTATTGAGAAAAAAACAGGTTTATCCAGAAATTCCAATTTTTAGCATCATTTCCTATCATGCGCTTATTTTGTCTAAATGACTGCTACTGTAGAATTAATATTTTTATTATCATATAGCCTGTGATTTCCTTTCCTTTCTAGCGTTTACAAATTTTGTCTTTTTTTTATCACTCCTAAAGCCCATTCTACTATATATTTACACAAGCTTGGTAGGTTATGCATTGTTTTCGTCTATGCTTCTTGCTTTCAGTCTGTTCTGTGAGTATTAAATTTCCCAAGCCCTCTTTCCTTATTATGTACCTTAGAAGTTTTAATTCACAATTTTTGATTTTATCTATTAGTATTCCTTTTTGTTTTGATTTGCACTAATACTTTCTTGTTCAGTTCATGATATTCTCAGCATCTTTCTGTAGATCAACATTTCTGATTTTTCAAGTTTTTCTTGATAATGATTAATGCAAACTTGAAGACAGACAGTTCCAGTTACTAACTAAAGCTGCTGCTGGCTGTCATATTCTGTTATGTAGGCACATCAGAATATGACGGCACATGTGAATATAACTGGCCTCCAAAATTGTTTTGAACTCTGAGAATCAGCATGCTTCTATTTTTATATCCTTTAGAAAGGTTTCAAACTCTAATTTTACAAACAGGTGCAAACTTTTGCGAATTGGTTAGAAAATAATTTCACACTGTCTTGCAAAAATCTTTTTCTTGAACTTGCAGACGTGATGAGGGAGATATTGTTATTTTGTAAACCATCCAAATATAACATCTCCACCAAGTGTTTTGGCAGTATTTACCAAACAAACCTTCTGATGGGATTTTATTGGTTGAAAAATATATATAGGATTTAATTCCTATAATTCATGCTTTGTGTTAAGCATTGTTACTAAGAAATACAACATTTTTCCTTTAATCCACTGTGTATGCTGCCACTGACTTGCAAAAGCAAAAGTATGTGTACTCCAAATTTATTTTTAACTGACATGTATGATTGGTAGTTAGCATAATATATTCATCTTGACAAATGGTTCCAAAAAATAGAATTTTCTCATGACTCAACCTTATAGCAAAGACATCAAATTAAATCAGCCAGCAAAAAAACTTTTTTTATTCTTCTTTTACCCTAATACTGAACTTTTCTATACCACATTTAACAAAATACTTTAATATCAAGATTTGCACAATAAAATACTCAAGAGCCACTCAAGTTCGAGGTTTTCTGTTAAAATGATTATGAGAAATGAGACATGTGATATGAATAAAAAGAAGGAAGTGCTTACAAGTATAAAGAGAACAGATAACTAGTGAGCCCTAACTTGAAGAATTTAAGATTTTAATATTTGGGGAATCATCCAAGTGGGAGTCCATTTTACTATGTTGTGGGTATTAGAAAAAGATGCTGTATTTATCGCTGTCGCATAACTTTAAGTTATTTGAGATTAACTTTAGGATGTACACATGCTGAAAAAGCTAGAGGAGAGGTAGATGTGTAAGCACCAACCTTTGCATTGTTTTAGAGGTGAACAACATTTTTTCCACACCATTTAATCCACTGTGTATGCTGCCACTGACTTACAAAGGCAAAAGTATGTGAGTGTACTCCAAATTTATTCTTAACTGACTTGTATGATTAGTAGTTAGGATAATAAATTCATCCTAAGAAATGGTTAACAAAAATGGAATTTTCTTATGACTCAAGCCTGTTCTAGATACCAAATTACTTCATCCTGCCAAATAATTTTTCATTTTTTTTTTCCCTAATCCTGAACTGGTCAATGACACTTTTAACAAAATAAGGTTCACTCAATAAAACACATGAGAGTCACTCAAGCTAAGGTTTACTGTTAAAATGATTATGATGAATGAGACATGTGATATGAATAAAAAAGTAGGTGGTAGAAAGTGATTATGAGGATAAAAAATATAGATAACTCCTACTTTATGTGCTGTGTCTCTTCAGGACGTAGGCAATCATGGACTTCCACTTAGCCTTATTCCTTCATATTCTTAACATTTCATTTCTCCTCTTTATATCTCTACAAAATTCCATTCTGCCAATGACTTGCTCAAACCCATCAAGTATGTCTTGCAATACTTTTCCCTGCTTCTCTTTTTCCTGTGAGTATCAGATTTTCCAAGCCTTCCTTCCTCATTATGTGTCCCACAAACCTCAGCTGTCTCTTTCTGGCGTTAAGTGTAAGTTTCCTTTTCATTTGAATCCTCTCCAAAACTTTGTCATTGCTTACACGTTCAGTTCATGGCATCCTCAATATCCTTCTGTAGAACCACATTTCTGTTGCTTTAAGTCTCTCCTTCATCATTAAGGAGATTGTCTAGCATTCACTGCCATAAAAGAGGACTGATATTACATCACAGCTTAGTAATCTTTTCTTTATTTCCAATGATTGTCCTATCTCTCAGTATTTTAATCAGACCTTGGAATGTATCCTTGGCCATGCCAATACACCATCAGATGTCAGGGTCACACTCTCCATCCTCTGTTAGAATGCTTTCTAGTTATTTGGTGAGCTATATCTTTAAGAGTTTAAGATTACAGTATATGAGGAAGCACCCATAGGTAGTTTGTTATTGGAAAAAGATGCTATATTTACTGCTGTTGCATAACTTTATGTTACTTGAGATTAACTTTAGGATGTGCACATGCTGAAAAAGCCAGATGAGAGGTAGATATATAAGCACACACCCTTGCACTATTATAAAGAAGAACAACAGTTTTTCTTTAATCACCCATTTATCCTGCCACTACCATGCGCAAAGATATGTTCACAAACTCCAAATTTCTCCAAAGAAAAAATTAGGATTTTAAAATATCATAATCAAAATTTGCTTCTTAATTAATGTAACAAGTTGATTAGTAAGTGTCCTCATAGATGTAGATTTCTTCTTCCTCTTCTTCTTCTTCTTCTTCTTCTTCTATGTGCCCTGTCCTTTCAGGACGTTGGCAATCATGGCATTCCACATCTCCCTATCCCTGGTGGCTCTTAGTATGCTTTCTTCTGTAACACCAGGCTATCCCCGTTCTGTCATTCACCAGCTCAGAGTATTCAAATATATTATCTGCTGCTTTCTTCTGTCTCTTTTTCTCTCTATCTGACCTGTTAGTATCAGGTTCTCCAAGCCCTCCTTCCTCATTGCATGTCCCAGGAACTTTAGTTTTCTCTTCCCAATGCTCAGTATTAATTTCCTTTTCGTTTCCATTCTTTCCAAAACTTCACATGCTCGAGCCATGATATCCGCAGCATTTTTTTGTAGAAGTAAATTCAATCTCTCTTAATAAGATATTGACTATTCCCTTCCTTCCAATTTAATTGTGATATTAATTTTTAGCCTAAATTTATTGATACAGGTTTGAATTTTAAGCCTTATACCTTCAAGTTTATTTCTACTAGTTACCCTTGACCTCTCAGGCAAGCTGCCTTCCTTCTACTGATATGTTTAGCATGTTACTATTCTCCCTTGCTTCCATTCTTGGCCTCTCTCTTTCCTAACCAACCTTCCTTGCCTCTCCTTTTCCTTAGCTAATCTTTATTTCCATTCTTTTTTTTTTTATAATCATTTCACCCCAAAAGAATTTAATTACTTTGAGAAGGAATAGAAGAAGAGAGAACATCCACTTTTTAAAAAAAAAGTTATATATAATCATTTCACTCCAAGCAAGGCAGTACTGCCACTGGTGCACAGGAGATTACATAAAAGGAGAGTGATGAGAAAGAGAAGGAATGTCAGAGAATGGGTGAGAGAAGGATGAGAACACTGGTATGAAGAGAGCTGATAAGAGTAGAGTTGACAGCAAAAAAGGACGAGGGAAAGGATGAAAGTCAGAGAGATAGGAGATGGCAATGGATCTTACATTTAAATTCTTGAAGATTGTAGCGGTCAGAGAAGCAAGTATATGGAAGGGAATTCCACAGGTGGGAAGTGCAAGAAAAGAAGCTACTAGAGTAGAAGTTTCAATTACATTTTACTGGTTTCACTATAAAAGGGTGGGACTTAGTTGCTAGTCTAATAGCTCAAGTAAATTCATGCAGAGTGGGCACCAGGGAGCTAAGCTCGTCGAAGCAGAAGCTGTGAAAGAATTTGTAGAAGAGACGGAGAGAGGCCACATTATGCCAATGAGAAAGTGACTGCAGATGTGCTACCAAGTCAGGCTCGATCACATTGCAGATTCTCCATTGGATTTTGTTAAGAACCCTGAGGTGAATAGCATAGGCACCCGACCAGATGTGACAGCAATATTCAATACATAGGCAGATCGTAGATTTATATTTGTGCAGTATAGAATCAGATAGAAAAATACTTCCTGGCCCTATACAGTGAACTGACCTTCCTAGCAGCATATTTAGCTATGGATTCAATGTAGTCATTCGACTTGAGGTTGTTTGAGAGATCAGTTTTAATATTTAACCTAACATTTCTAGAATCCATTGGGACTACTTACCAAATCTTCTCCTGGATTTATTACTGCTATATATATATATATATATATATATATATATGCAAACTAAATGGCTCCATGTACACTTAGGTGAATTTTAAATTGAACATCTTATGTAGATACTGGTGTGTCACAAAGCCACAAGATGATAGCTTTTGTCAGTTAATCAAGAAAATACTAAGAATTTCACTGTCAAAAACTAGAAATATAAACTCCTATACCCTGTGTTGTATAGTAGGTGAAACCCCTCTAGTGCTCTCAAGGATGGAATGGTTTGTGGGCTGAAATACCTATATAAAAAAGATTAATGGCAGTCAGGAATTCAGAGTGTCAGTGACGATTATTATCAGACTGTGATCTCTGTGACTCTAACAACTAACTAACCCCTTCTCTCTTTCTAATTAATGTTGTTCTGTCTTATCTGTGTTTGTCTTGTTTGCACTTAATAGCCATTAGTACGAATATTGTGCTGTAGATACTTCAGCACACATCATCTGGTATTATACTGCCACCTTGGTGATACAACACCCTGAAAAATACAAAAAGTGATATGGCAACATCAAGTACTGAAGATGCTTGCCTCGAAATTTTATCTTTTTTTTGAGTGTTATAAAAAGATAAAACAATAAAAGAAAACAACATTCAAAGAGACAGAAAATCATGATTGAGATTGTATTTAAATATTCAATGATTCTAGTTGACAGGATAGCTGGGAAACAGGAAAGCAGGAGTTCCACAAAAAACTTATTTATAAATGGAACTTTGTCTGTGTGTGTGTATGTGTCTGTGTCTGTGTCTGTGTGTGTGCGTGTGTCCGTTACCTATAGACTCTAAAACGGCTGAACCGATTTTTTTGAAAATTTACACAGTTGTACTATAAGCGTCTGTGAGCGTTCTTAGCTAGGTTTTGTGTCAAGGTACCCCTGATAAATATCAAAAACTGATAATCGAAAAAATCGGGTTATAGAAGGAGTGGTCCGATTTTAATCAAATTTGATACACTCATAGACAAAGTCTTAAGAAACAATATTCAGAAGTTTCAAGGTTGCAGTTCTTACAATAGTGCAGAAAATTGATAATATATATATATATATATATATATATATATATATATATATATATAAAAGGCAAGATGTTTGTGTGTGTGTCTGTTTATCTGCCTGTATGTCTGTATTTTTTTCAGCTCTTTTATTTTAGTCTTTGCTTTGAGTTTGGCTCTAAGTAGGTATAATTGTAGTTCTTAGTCTCAGCCATGATACCATTTACTCAGAGGACTTATTTAGCCTTCAAAATTCAGTTTACGATGAAAAATCTTATTTGATATAGAGACCAGGAAATCAAAATTTGACTTACATCCATTCATTTTTCTTTCAGTCTATGGTTTTGCTTTAACTGGAAACAACTATTGGTTTTTAGTCTTTCGTGCCAATGTCGAAAGAGTCTGAGCTCCAGGACCACGGATTAGCTTTAAAGCTTTCATTACACCCGAGCAATGCCGGGCTATACTGCTAGTAATATTTGTAAGTTAAATCCATTGGTTGTACCTGGATATAATCTATATCCCCGTGTGTACTTGAATTCAGTGCAAAACTGGGTGAGCAATTACTGAGAAATACTAAAAGTGCAAATTAAATGATTGTCTGATTTATTCATTTTTTAAAACTTACAACTTATCAACTCTTTGCAGGTTATTTAATTAAAACCAGATTTTTTTTAAATTGTAAGAATCTTATTTTTAGATAATAATCATTTAGTGATACAAGTCTAACTAATTAACTCATAGCTCAGAAAAGAATAGTTGGATTCATTCATTTCCCAAGGATATTTGTAAGTTAGTGAATATAACCCAACTGGAATTTGAACTTGACTCTCCAGTTAACATTTCTGAGCCATTATCAATTACACCAGCTGCATATTCAAACTTACAGCACCAGGTATTCCCAAGCAGCCACCAATCTAAATACTGACCAGGCTCAACATTGTATAACTTTAGGGATTATATAAGAACTGGTGTTTAAATGTGATATGGCCATAAACCCAGAATTAGATGAGGTATCCCTAAACATGAGCAGTGGAATGAGAACAGTCTACACCCATAGATTAAATAAAGGGTTTAATTCTGAATTCCCAGATTGGTATACAGTTGATGAAGAATGGAGAGCACAATAATTGAAATATTGTGATAACAACAAAAATGAGGATAATAATCTGCATGTCAGTTAGTTAAGTGCAATATGTTACACACACTTTGAGTGATCATGTCTTAAAAGAGACATGACTGACTGGGCAGAAGATTATCCCGCAGTAGGTTGGCATTGCTTTCTGCGATAGACTGGCTGCCAGTCAAGACTATAGAACCCAATCTGTCCTCTTATTTAACCCATAACTGTAGGGAAGAGATAGATTAATACCTTTCCCAAGGGTATTTGTATGTAAGTGAATGCAAGGAATTTAACTAGAATTCGAATTCAGCATCCCAATCTCGCGTTCCGAGTTGATATCCACAATGTACATTCTGCATGTAAATAGTATATATAAGAAATTATTAGCGTAAGGCTTATGGTTACAACTAGTAATCTCAACTGTGAAATTATGATACCTATCTAACACTACACTTAAGTTTGCGAAATTGAGGTAGCAATAAAGAAAAGATCATCAGAAGAATTCCAATGAAAATTTAATTGAAGATTCAAAGGGAAGCTACATTACAGCAATGAGAAAGGAGCTGAGGCCAAGATGCCAGGTCAGGACCAATAACATATTTCTTTATCATTGTTGCTGCACTTCTTCTTCTTCTTCTTCAGGACGTAGGCGATCATGGCCTTCCACATTTCCCTATCCCTGGTGGCTCTGAGCATGCCTTCTCCTGTTACACCATGCAATCCTCATTCCGTCATCCACCTGATCAGGTCCTTCAAATATGTTATCCGTTGCTTTCCCCTGTCTTTTTTTCTCTCTATCTGGCCTGTTAGTATCAGATTCTCCAAGCCCTCCTTCCTCATTGCATGTCCCAGGAACTTCAGCTGTCTATTCCTGATGCTAGTCAGACTAAAACAAGCAATAACAACAAATTGCTAATGGAAAAGATGAGGGTAAGAAAATGGAAGGAATTCTATATTTTTGTTTTATATAACTGATTAACAAAGCAGAGAAAATACGCATTTATGTATATAAAAGAAGACATTAAAAGTTGGTGTTAAATCGTTGCTCAAAGAAAGCAATGTTATATTTTATAAAGGAAATTTTGATTATTTCAATTACCCATTTGTTTTTACATTTTTCATTGTTTATCATGTCATAATTTTTGTTATATTATTATGCATTTATAACCTCTTATTATTAAAATACATATTTATTAATGTTTTAAGATAAAACTAAAAATAAACAATATAAAGACAAAAAATACAGATACAAACAAAAAGGAAATGAGAATATATAGTTGAATATAATTGTAGTCAAAATAATAAACAATTACAAATAATTAAAACTTAAAAAATAATATATACATATATACAAGAACAGCTAAATCTATAAAGGAACCATGTTTCCTCTGTCTTCAAGAAAAATTGAGATCCTTAAATATATGAACAGAAACAAGCTTTTAAATCAGAGGCATGAAACCACAGTAAACTGCAAGCACATCGGAGCTAACATTACAATGATGCTAAAAAAAATACTACAAGAGCCAGGACTAGGACCACATATATATATATATATATATATATATATATATATATATAAATTCTATAATAATATCGAATTACTAAATTCTAAAATAAGAATTAATATTGATTATAAAGTGAGGTTAATAACCATAATTAGTATTAATTAATACTAATTATAAAGTAAGTTTAATAACCATAATTAGTAACATTAGTAACCATAATTAGAGTAAAGTTAATAACCATAATTAGAGTAAGGTTAATAACCATAACTACAAAAATTTAATGCTCTGTATTTGTTAAATTATTTATACACTGGCATGAATATTTCTATTCTGTTTTATATTTCAGCATAACATTTCTCTTTTTATGAATGAGGACATAATTTTCGAAATCGTAAGAAGAAAGGCTTTATAAGTCATAATGTTTGTTTTGTTTGTCTCTGAATATTCAGTATCATCAATTTCCTTCCTTATCATTTATTATTCAAACATTTTTTAACAGTTGCTTATAACTTTATTCCTTTATTCTTTTCTTATTTATTGACTCCAAGTAATATTTTTTTTTTTGGATGAGAACATATTTTCAAATTTGTCGGAAATCTGTTTCAAGTGATAAAGTCACTTTTTAATGTTTTTTATTGGTTGAGAATAATCAATTTTAACAACAAAAATAATAATAAAAATTAAGTCTTCTTATTTATTTGAGGATAATTTTATATTTGTATTCATTTCTCATTTTCATTTAAAATATATATAATAATATTTCTTAAAGTAGTACATTTGATGGTTGTTCACTCCAACATCCAGTGTAAAATATAGATATCTATGTATGGGTGCAGGGGGCTCTGGATAGAGATATTACTTTTGATGTCTGTCACACCGCATCTCCAGGTGGATGAGCATCACTAGACCTCAACTTACTCCTAAATCTCTCACATGATGGCTTCAAGTTGCAATGCTTCAGTAAACCATTTCAGCTGGTGGGTTAAACTCATATAAAGGGATGTTGCTAACATGCCTCCACTGCATGAAGGACCTTCTTAACTCAGGCCACTGACCAAGTTGGAAGTGTTCCTCATCGGAATTACAATGACCATGGTTTTACAACCAAGATGAGCCACCTAAATGGCTTAAGGGGGATGGGCACAGCCAGATCAAAATGCTTAAGATATATCACATGATGAGCACACCAAGAAATGATTCTGGAAGACCCAGAATTTGGCTAATGACTGTGACAAAATAATGGACAGCTTGGTATATAAGTTCCAACAACTCCTTCTAGGCTCAGGAGTGAAAGAAGAAAACATGTGTGGGTGAATAAAGGTCAGTCACTTAGGAGAAAATTATCCTTGTGCCTAAGATCAAGGTCTCACTGAAAGGAAAAGAGAGAGAATAATAAGAAGTGTCCTCTTCTTATAGCTTCTGAACAGCACCATTTAACGACTTCTTGGCAAAACTGCATCAGTCTTTGGGAAAATCTTTTCATCTAATATATGCACCGTTCTTCACATTTTAAGAGACCTAGAACTTGTCATTTCTGCAAACATTGCTCCACTCTCTCCACTACAACAGTAACACTTTGTTTGTTGGTTAAGCGAATGGGGTAAAGGGTGCTCTAAAAAATCTAAAAAAACTTTTCAATCTTTTCAGAGATTTGATCATTTTTTATGCAGATGGTGATTGCATGAGACAATGTTTTGAACACATCATTAATCATTTCTTTGTTGTTAGCACAGAATTTAACTTTCAGATCAATAAATTAAGAAAAAGAAATACTGGACGACTGTCAGGGATTAATGAATACAACATACAATTAAGGAGATTCAAACTTTAATAATACATGAGCTGTAGTACTCAAGAGAGCTAGGTTAATGAATAAAATAATAACCCTGATGACCTTCCATATCTGATGTGGTGGATAACAAAAGTTGGAAAATGGTACGCAAAAATGGGCCTAGAAAATGTTCTATCCATTACATATACAAAATCTCTCTGAAACTTCTCTAGCCATTTTGAACATATCAAGAGCTAGTTACATAGCCTTAATGTAAATTGGTGACTAATCATTTGGGACTTTAATACACATACATAAAAAGAAATACTTTTATTGAATATCAGAATCTAAAGTGAGATGCTTTTTGAGTACACTATATGAATATCACATTCACAATGATGAAAAGAGTAGATTCATAATGTATCTTGAAGGTGAGCCTTACAAAATATTGAATCACCTAGGTTTATTGCTCAACTCATTAGAGTACAAATTTATCTCCTTGTAGCTTTTGACATGTTTGCAAAATATTACATCACACTTGTTAATTGGCCACTCTGTGAAAACTCAGATTTGATTATTTGCAAATTATAAGATTTTCTTGGAAAATTATTGCATTACCCGTGTTTATCAGTCACTCTATATAAATCCAAATTTGGCCCATCAAAGATTCTGACAGAATGCACCATCTAGCTCTATCAGGGACCCTATAAAATTTCAGATTTGGTCTTTAGAACTTTGAACATTTTTGCAAAATAAAACATCACACAGATCTATTGACCACTCGATCAAATTCCAGATTTGACCCCTTGCAATTTCTAACACTTTTGTAAAATTTTGCATCATATAGGTCTATCCCAAATGTTTAGGTTTGTTTCCCTGCAAAATCTGAAATTTTTCCTTAAAACATCAAATCAACAAAGTCTACATTTGGTGTCTGCAAGATCTGACCCTTTAGGAAAATAAGACATCATCCAGATATGTCAGACAGTGCATAAGAGTCCAGACTTGACTCCTTGAAACTTCTGATATTTGTGTCAAAAAGTTGCATCATTAAGGTCCCCAACTATTCTCACAAGAGACCAGATTTGATTCTTGAAATGATCTGAAACTATTTGATAAATATTACATCTCCCATTTCTTTGAAAAAATATTGAATCACCAAAGACTATCAGCCTCTCCAGATATGTATAAGTCTGTTACCATGACAGTTTGACATTTTTTGGCTAATTATTACATAACACATTCTTATCAGCAATACCATGAGATTCCAGATTTGGCTCCCTGCAATTTCTGACTACTTAAGAAAACATATGACACACTAGATGTTACCACATTCATCTTCTGACTTTTTAGGAAAGCATTGTATCATCCAAATATTCAGGCCACCCCATAAGAGTCTAGATATTACCCCTTTAACTTCAGATCTTTTGTTAAAACATTGTATCATCCAAATCTATACACCAGCCCTTGAAACTTCAGATATTATCCTCTTCATCTTCTGACATTTTGTTAAACCGTTGTATCATCCAAATCTATAGGCCACACCATGAGATATTACTCACTTCAATTTCTAACTATTGGGAAAATATTGTATCATCCAGATCTATAGGCCAGACAATGAGTGACCAGATCATACCCACTTCAATCTTTGACTTTTGGAAAAACATTTTATCTTCCAAATTTGTAGGCCACCACATGAGAGTGCAGATATTCAACTTTTGAACTTATGGGAAAACATTCTATCATTCAAATCTATAAGCTTCCTCACCAGAGACCAGATGTTACCCTCTTTATCTTCGAACATTTTGGTAAATCATTGTCTCATTTATATAAATAACTCACACCATAAGTGTCCAGATATTAATCCCTTCAACTTCTGCTTACTGGGAAAACATTGTAACATTCAAATTTATAGGCCACCCTATGAAAATCCAGATATTACCCGCTTTATCTTCTGAACTTTTTACTAAAACATTGTATAATCCAAATCTATAGTCTATTACATGAGAGTTCAGAAATTAACCCCTTTAACATCTGTTTTCTTTTTTTTTTGTCTAAATGTTGCATTTCCCAGGTTTATGTTTTACATCCTATAAGCATTCAGATTTGACTCCCTGCTTTGTTGGCTATACCAGAAGTATCCAAATTTGGTTCTGACTTCTCTTATATCTTAAATTGCTTCTGAAGTATCATCAGTAAGATCAAGAAGTAGACAGATGATGTGGACCCTCACTAAAAAAATTTCTTTTTTTCAGACTGTTTTGAAAAAATGTGATTGCTACTTTAATGGCAATATTGATGATGGTCATTTTTCAGGAAATCTTTAAAGAACAAAAAGCAGCAAGCCAGATAATATTTACATAAGTAAGAAGTGTGAGAGAAGAAACAGTTAGCATGGAACTTCCATGGCAGATATATTTTCTGAAAAGACATAAAAATTTTCAGACTAACTTGGAAATTTTATATGTTGTCACAAGCAACTGATACTCAGATCTGGCAATGCTATAGCAATCCTCTCTGTTATAATAAATAGCATTGTGTATGTGCATATATATATATTTAGTTCCCTTCTGTCACGCTCATGGAGAGGGAGACAATACAATAGCAAAGCAGTGTCAGATCATTTTATTAGAGAGAGAATAGCAAAGTTGTGTTGGCTCAGATCATTCTCTTTACTACAAGTTATTAAACTTTACTACCAGTTATGAAAGCTCTTGCCACAGGTTTGCTCTTTAACAGTGCCTCATTATTTATTTTTTCTAATAATTATGTCATCAAGTAGTGAAAAAAAAAAAATATATATATATATATATATATCCTCACTTTTATAATAAAGGCTGTTGTGTATATATATATATATATATATATATATATATATAAATTAAAAAAGGATTAATTCAATGATGTTGAATGACCATTTCGATGTGAAAATCCCCACGAGGGATAACACATCACCTCAGCAACCGAAAAATCCTTTCAGAAACTGGAGAAAAATCAGTCTAATTTTCCTTTTTAAATAGATTTGCAAAGAAATTAAAAAAGAAAATAAAAATAAAAAGGAAAAAGAAAAAGATAAAACAAAATAAAAACAAATAAATATTTGCTCTGTAATATTTTATTACATGGAGCTCTCTTCCTGTATCATTTTTTAATATTAAAATAAAATTTTTAATATTAATTAGGATCGGGTTTTTGGAATTTACCTTCCTGCTTTTTTCACTTGGATTAAAGTATCTGAATTAAAATATATATATATATATATATATATATATATATGCATATGTGATTGAATATATGGATCAAAATATGACAGAATGAAAAGTATAAGTAAAGGACAGCTAGGAAAAAGTGTCTTTAATCTAACATGTTTCACTAACAAGCTTCTTCAGAGCCTTTTTAAAGATGAATGATTTAAAGTAAGTTGAATGAGGTTTGATTTCATTGGTCAGATATGTGTCAAGTGTAATAAAGGAATGGATGGATATTTTAAATAAAAGTTTATGTATGTGAAAATAATGCATGTGTCAAACATAATTAAACTATAGACAAATTAAGTGTGTTTACATATTGATAACATTAGTGTGTGTGAATGACAAACAAAATACATTTCCATTCAAAATTGTAGAAAAATAATGTATACAAGTAACATTTAACAAACAATTTTCTTTTTTAAAATAAAATGAGAGAATCATGCGTGAATGCAAATCTGTAGATTTTAAATATTTTTAAATCATTTGTTCTAAAAGAATCTCTGAAGAAGCTTGTTAAAAAAGTGCAACACGGAGATCAGAAGGCGAATTGGCATGGCAAAGGACGCGTTCCAGAAGATGAGCAAAATACTAACACACAGGAAAATTTCAATAGAAACGAAGAAAAGAGTGCTAGACTGCTACGTGATGTCAGTTCTTCAATACGGCTGTGAATGCTGGACAATATCATCGAAAATGAGGACAAAACTGGAAGCGGCCGAAATGTGGTTCTACAGAAGGATGCTACGGATATCGTGGGCTGAGCATACAAGCAACGACGAAGTGTTAGAAAGAATGGCAACAAAAAGGAAATTGATGCTGAGCATCAGGAAGAGACAATTGAAGTTCCTGGGACATGCAATGAGGAAGGAGAGCCTGGAGAACCTGATACTGACTGGTCAGATAGAAGGAAGGAGAGACAGAGGAAGGCAGCGGATAACATATTTGCAGGGTCTGATCAGGTGGATGACGGAACGGGGGTTGCCAGGAGCAACAGGAGCAAACATACTAAGAGCCACAAGGGATAGGGAGACGTGGAGATCCATGATCGCCTACGTCCTGAAGGGACAGGGCACATAGAAGAAGAAGATTCATATATACACACACATATATTTCCCTAAGGTCAGAGGGGGTAACCTGTGGAAAAACAACTAATAATGCTTGCAAATATTTTGCCGTCATTTTTGATGGCAGAAGTACACTCCTATACAATAAATAAATCTGCTGAAAGGATAATAATCGAACATGTCTATGGAAAAGCTCAAAGTTTAATACTACATTCAAAGTTTAATACTACATTCAAAGTTTAATACTACATTCAAAGTTTAATACTACATTCAAAGTTTAATACTACATTCAAAGTTTAATACTACATTCAAAGCATTGTACAGGAAAGTAAGTTCACTGAACAGAAGGATAAAAAGAACTGTTTATTTCTGTGGCAGATGAAAATGAGTTGTTACATTCAAAAGAAAGAAATTACATGTTTTGTTCAGCATAAATATATTTAGGCTACTTTTAAAATAGTTTTTTTTCACTATGGACAAATAATGCTGTGAATTATGTAGTTAGCTAGAGTATATATAATGAAAGTCACTCAAGTATAAGGCCCGGGATTCACTCAAGGGCCATTCAAGAAAAAACTAATTTGTTTATTTAGTATAAATGTTTTTTTGGCTACTTTAAAAATTGTTTTTTCAATATGAATTCTTGATGCTAAGTATAAAGCTTGAGATTCACTCAAGGGCCATTCAAGAAAAAACTAATTTGTTTATTTAGTATAAATGTTTTTTTGGCTACTTTAAAAATTGTTTTTTCAATATGAATTCTTGATGCTAAGTATAAAGCTTGAGATTCACTCAAGGGCCATTCAAGAAAAAACTAATTTGTTTATTTAGTATAAATGTTTTTTTGGCTACTTTAAAAATTGTTTTTTCAATATGAATTCTTGATGCTAAGTATAAAGCTTGAGATTCACTCAAGGGCCATTCAAGAAAAAACTAATTTGTTTATTTAGTATAAATGTTTTTTTGGCTACTTTAAAAATTGTTTTTTCAATATGAATTCTTGATGCTAAGTATAAAGCTTGAGATTCACTCAAGGGCCATTCAAGAAAAACTAACTTGTTTTGTTTAGTATAAATTTTTTTTGGCTACTTTAAAAATTGTTTTTTCAATATGAATTCTTGATGCTAAGTATAAAGCTTGAGATTCACTCAAGGGCCATTCAAGAAAAAACTAATTTGTTTATTTAGTATAAATGTTTTTTTGGCTACTTTAAAAATTGTTTTTTCAATATGAATTCTTGATGCTAAGTATAAAGCTTGAGATTCACTCAAGGGCCATTCAAGAAAAAACTAATTTGTTTATTTAGTATAAATGTTTTTTTGGCTACTTTAAAAATTGTTTTTTCAGTATGAATTCTTGATGCTAAGTATAAAGCTTGAGATTCACTCAAGGGCCATTCAAGAAAAACTAACTTGTTTTGTTTAGTATAAATTTTTTTTGGCTACTTTAAAAATTGTTTTTTCAATATGAATTGTTGATGCTGTGGATTACTTATGTAGTCAGCTACAAAAAATATACTGAAGCTCACCTAAGTATAAGGCCCCAGATCCACTCAAGGGCCATTCAAGAAAAAACTAACATGTTTTGTTTAGTATAAATGTATAAATGTTTGAGTGACAATGAGATTTTGGAGAGAATGGAAATGAAAAGAAAACTTGTACTTAACATCATAATGAGACAGCTAATATTTCTCAGACATGTAATAAGGAAGGAGGGCTTAGAGAATCTGATACTCACAGGGTGTATAGAGGTAAAGGGAGATGGGGAAAACATAGTGTGATGTACTTGGGGTGCTTGGGCAAGTGGATGGCAGATCAGGGTTTGGTAGAAATACCAAGACAAAAGGTATTAAGAGCTACAAGAGACAGGAAGATGTGAAGAGCCATGATTGTCTATGTCATGAAGAGACATGCCACTTAAAAGAAGAAGTTTCTTATTGTCATTGGTCAGTAATTAATGCAAGCATTCAGGAGAAAAGTTAGGAAGGAACCCCGCCCACATGGAATTAATGATAATTGCTACTGAACTTAAGAAACTTATTTTTCTGAAAAATTGTTTTAAGTGAAAGATTTTGTAAATTTCAACCATAAGTAGTAATGACTGCTTGATGAATGAATATTTTATTTTTGCTTATAAAAAATGGCTGATATTATTGCTTCCTTTACCATCCTTAGGTGAGCTCAGATAGACTAATAAAATCCAATGATTTTCAGACGCCTTATATAATGCCATTAGCTTGAGTGATCTACCAGATACTTTTACTTATCAAATTAGCCTACAGATTCTGTATTATTTTGCACATTGCTCATTGATGTTTACTAAATTTTGTGGGTCACTTTCACATCTAACATGGCAGCCTCTTCTTGAGTTGTAACCAAGGTGATTCTTAATTCATTTACAGCAGAGCTGAGCAATGTGACCTCATTCATGAATTTCTGAACAGTGGAGAAAACTCATTTGCACACTTATGTACAAAGTAAACTGATGACACAATTGAAAATTTTGGTTGCCAACACAAAATCTTATCTGGCATTAATGTCAAAAGATATTTCCCAAACTAACTTTATTATCACAGAACCATACAGTGAAGTATTTGAAGTGTTTTGAATTTATTATTTTCACTTTGGTTGATACAAATAAAACTTTCCCTTACCCTAGGCATTTTCAGAAAGAAGAATGCAATCCAAATTAATAAATTCCAGAGAAAAGCATATTTGGTGATACTGAGAATGGCCACAGAATTATTGAAGTCAATCAATAAAAGCAATCCTTACAAAATGTCCATATCATTTAAGTGATAAAGCTGAGGATTATTTGGGAGGACATATGAATTAAACCTTAATGTGTCATCCAAAATTTTGCCTGTAGACATAAACCTTTGTAGTGATGGCAATAAGCAAATTACTAAATAAACCCAACCCTGTATTGAAAGAGAAAATCACTTACCTCAAAAAAGAGTTTGTGTTTTGTGTGTGGTCTACCAAAGAAAAACTACCAAAAATTGTTAGCACAAAAAGAGCTGCTATGAGTATCAGAAGCTATACTAATTTCTTTTCCTCCCTGTCTGGCGTGGTCAATCAGAAAAATTTCTCAGGGAATAAAAAGCCATTACTTTTGCTTACTGGGGATATATTTTTGAGCTTTGAAAGAGAAAGTATATTTGAGCTTGGTGAGTGACAGTACGATTTTTGCTGTTTCAAGGGAACGTTGGATTTTTGACTCCATTTTTGCCTGCCAAACTGTTCACACCAGAGTTGTGATTGAACTTAGTGTTGGTACGTAGATTTTGCTGTTTTCTCAATTTCTATTTTAATATGCTATATAGCATTGTCTAAACTTCTGAGATGAGGCAGTATTTACATTATTTACACTATTTGGATTGTTGTCCTCATCTTTATTGCCATTTTTACGACATTTTGGTCATTGTACGCTCTACAAAATGTTCAAAGTGGTCGAAATAAATGGTTTGATTAAAAATTTCTAGCATCAGAAGAAGGCTGATGTGTACAACAGACAAAATATTGTATGTGTGTCAATAAAGATGGGACTATATAGTAGTCTGGAACCAAAATAAGTAATAATAAAATAATAAAAAGTTAAGCAATAAAAATAAAGACAAGAATGGTAATTAACGAGAAATAAAGAAAAAAAAAGGAAGATTATAAAAAAATAGTTTAATAAATATAGAGTAATTCTACGATGTATCAGAACAAGTGTTTACCACCAATTGAAACATAAATCAAAATTTTCTCTATTCATTTTCAATGGCCAAAGAAGATAGATGTCTGGGACAGTTGTCTGATAGGACATGTTACTACCAACAGACAAGCACAACCATTTTATCTCTGTATACATATATATACGCTTACGGCCTATCTCGTTGAATACACCGGTTCTCGCTCAATCACCAAAGTTAAGCAACATTGAGCCTGGTCAGTACTTAAGGTGGGTGACTGCTTGGGAATACCTGGTGCTGTAAGCATATAGTGATGGATGTGTGTTGTGGTGCCATGGATATCGGCTTGGAAAGAGAAATCGGTGAGCTGAGTTCAAATTCCAGTTGAATACCCTGCATTCACTTAAGCACTGGTACCCTTGGGAAGGTATTAATCCGTCCCTTCCCTCCAGTTTTGGGTTAAATAACAAGGGTAGGACTTGGGGACTCTGCCCTTAAAAAACAAATCCCAATGAATCTTGATACTCAAAAAAGAAAAATGTATTACTAGACACAAAAACTTATATAAAAACAACAATAAATTGTTGAAAGAAAAAGGTATTACCAGCAATAAATAAATAAAGTTTAGTTGGCAATAAATGACCCACCAAGGTTGATTTTGCCATAAAAACCAAACAACCAACCAACATATATATACTATAAAATATGCAATCATTTCTAAAGCATTTTATCATTTTTGTCTATGCGTTTTGTGTTGTATCTTGTGTATGATTTATTTGTAATTTTTACGATTTGGTTGTGGTCTGAAGATGATGTCTATATAAAAAAGAAACATGGACATTCAGACAAGAACAACACATCACCAGAACCACCCACAGCAGTTTCATCTACCTCTATATTTTATGTCAAAGGAATTAGAATCCTTACCATAGACACAAACAAAAGTTTTACTTATTCTAGAAAATTTCTGAAAAAAAAGTAAACTATGGAAAACAAAATAATAAAGTAAGGCCTATTCACCTATAATGAGAATGGCTGTAGCAAGATTGTAGTCAATAGACAGGAGCAATCCATATAAAATTATCATAATTGTAGCAAACCATCCTCATTACTGAGATGTAAGTTCCACTAAAACAGCTTTCCCCCCAGAAACCACTGCCTTTTAGAACGGACATCCAATTGGATGCTTCCCTAATCACTACAATCTTAACCTGTTCAAGTATAGGGTCAGTTGTTATCATTCCATATATCATATAATAATTCTGCTTGTTCCTTTCTAAGTTAGTTAGTTACTTAGTTCCTTCATCTATTACGCCACTGAAGAAAGATAACACACTTACTCTCTACACGAGCTTTTCCTTCCCTGTATCTTTTTATAAATGTTACTCTCCTCAGCCTTTCCTTCGCATTTGCCAAACTGAAGGGTAGTAAAGAGTGAGAGAGTAGGAGGAGAGAGCCTATATCATTACCTTAGCAATAGAAGCTTAAGCTGGTGGTTGTGGCAGTAATTGTATTTGCATATATGTGTGCGTACTGTATAATATAGTAAAAATACGTAAGTTTGTTGTCATATCACACAACATAATAATGAAATTTCTGGCCTCTACACCCTTGGCTAATACTCAGTTGGTCTTTTCTGTTTACAATGGACACAGGAGCCATGATTTTTCAGAAATAAAAAAACACATTTTCTCTTTCAAAACCTCTCACAAAGTAGCATACAGTATTTTGGTTATGGTCTGTGCATACGCTGGTTAATATAATATAAGATTACAGTAAAGTAGCTTCTATGGACATTACTTTTATAAAATATTTTAATAAAATTACACTCCGTGTTGTCATTATTTTATTATCCAATACCTTCATGTTTGAAGGCGTTACTATCATCTGTAGTATGACAAAGTAAAATTAACCTTCCATGGAAATTCCCCGGGTTCTCTCTAGTTCTCATAAACTCTGCATCTTACTCTGTACTTTGTTTACCTAAAGTGGCTTTAAGGCCTTTTACAAGTGAATGTCATTAGGAAAAAACCTTACACACTGCTTTAAATTAGATCTTTTTCTGATTTACTGTAACACATCACTCAATAAATCCCAGGTCTGACTAATAAAACAACTCTTAGGCAAAATTTAACTTTATTCATGAACATAGTCTTCTTCTAGGATGATACACTGATTCCAATGCTTCTCTAACAATTCAATGCCTTTTTTTGTGGAACAATTTGTCTTTGGTCTCAAAATATGCCTCAGTTTCTATCATTTTTTCATTGGTGCCAAACCTCTTTCCCTGGAGCATTATTTTTTTTGAGGTCTGCAAACAGCCAGTAGTTGCCGGATTTGGAGGATAAAGTGAATACAGAAGCAATTCAAAGTAGAATTCATGTAGTTTTGCCAATGTTGCAGTCGACTTGTGACACAGTGTGTTGTCTTGGTGAAAGATCACTTTTCCTTCTTCATTTGCGGCCATTTTTTGGCCATTTCTTTCTTCAAATGCACCAATAATGCTACATAATATTTGCTATTGATTGTTCTTCCTTTCTTAAGGTAATTGATGACAAAATACCTTGCACACCCCAAAATATGGAGGCCAAAACCTTCTTTTCTGATGTTTGAATCTTTGGTTGCTTTGGACAGCTTTCACCTGCTGCTATCCATTCAGTTGACTGTCAATTTTACTCTGTAGTGAAATGGTGGATCCATGTTTCATCCATTGTCACATATTTACACAAAAAACTCCTTCTTGTTGCATTGAAACAATTGCAAACAATACTTTGAATTGTCAACATGTTGTTGTTTTTGATTATCTTTGAGCAAATGCAGCACCCGCTTTGAACACAGCCTTCTCATTGACAAATATTTATGCAAAATGACGAATACACTGCCTTCTGACATTTTTAGCTCCTCTGCTATCTCATGCAACTTCAACTTATGATTGGCCAAAACGAATTTGTAGATTTTTTGGTGTTTTCCGAGACCACTGCCAATTTTGGATGACCTAAGCATTCAGCATTGTTTGTGTCTGTACAACCGTATTTAAAGCATACCACCTCTTAATCATTGTTTCTGACAGAGCAGAGTACAAATAGTACTTATCAATCCATTGTTTTGCTTGAACAGTATTTTTCCCATCAGAAAGCAATGCTTTATTAACACATAATATTCTGATTTTTCCATTGCTATGAAAATTTACAACTGTAGATTCACTTAAATAACTCTAATTTGTAAATTAATAATCCGATTGGGCCCAAATTTTGTCACATGCCATTTGAAGGTTAGTGCTTCATAAAAATTATATGGATTTCTTATTAGTTCTGCCATCTATATATCAGGCCTAGGATTTACTGAGTGATGTGTAAGAAAGAAAAACACAAAATAAAAAAAAGTCATCCTCTGTGCAGGGGCTTCAAAAGTATAAAATAACAACATAATATAAGCCAATCACAGATGCTACAACCAGAGAAAAAACATGAACAAAAAATAACAACATAATATAAGCCAATCACAGATGCTACAACCAGAGAAAAAACATGAACAAAAAATAACAACATAATATAAGCCAATCACAGATGCTACAACCAGAGAAAAAACATGAACAAAAAATAACAACATAATATAAGCCAATCACAGATGCTACAACCAAAGAAAAAACATGAACAAAAAATAACAACATAATATAAGCCAATCACAGATGCTACAACCAGAGAAAAAACATGAACAAAAAATAACAACATAATATAAGCCAATCACAGATGCTACAACCAGAGAAAAAACATGAACAAAAAATAACAACATAATATAAGCCAATCACAGATGCTACAACCAGAGAAAAAACATGAACAAAAAATAACAACATAATATAAGCCAATCACAGATGCTACAACCAGAGAAAAAACATGAACAAAAAATAACAACATAATATAAGCCAATCACAGATGCTACAACCAGAGAAAAAACATGAACAAAAAATAACAACATAATATAAGCCAATCACAGATGCTACAACCAGAGAAAAAACATGAACAAAAAATAACAACATAATATAAGCCAATCACAGATGCTACAACCAGAGAAAAAACATGAACAAAAAATAACAACATAATATAAGCCAATCACAGATGCTACAACCAGAGAAAAAACATGAACAAAAAATAACAACATAATATAAGCCAATCACAGATGCTACAACCAGAGAAAAAACATGAACAAAAAATAACAACATAATATAAGCCAGTCACAGATGCTACAACCAGAGAAAAAACATGAACAAAAAATAACAACATAATATAAGCCAATCACAGATGCTACAACCAGAGAAAAAACATGAACATATAATAATATAAGCCAATCACAGATGCTACAACCAGAGAAAAAACATGAACATATAATAATATAAGCCAATCACAGATGCTACAACCAGAGAAAAAACATGAACATATAATAATATAAGCCAATCACAGATGCTACAACCAGAGAAAAAACATGAACAAAAAATGAGCTTAGGAGTTTCTACAATTTGTCTTTAAGTAAATCATTGCAGCAGAATCATGGCAAACAGCTGACACCTGGTGGGCTCTTGATATTATGACCATTATTTTAGTCAACTGACCTAACACATATATCTACTTGAAACCCACCCTTCTCCAAATTGCCTACATGGAGACATCCACTCACATCCACTGTATTGGCAAAGACAAATTCACAGCAAATGGCAATATTCCCTAATCCACACCAGGCTTCTACTGAAGTCATCTCCATTACCTCAGTTAACAGACCCATCAAATGCATCAACTCTGTTCATTTCTCAAAAGCTGCCTTGCCTATCAAAAGATGAAAAATTTAATCAGATTTTTACATTATATGTTTCTTGTCAAAATCCATGAATTTGTTTTGCTCATGATAACTTTAAAAAAAAGCAAGATATAAAATTTACTATTTTTTTTATCTAAAATGCTGAATTATTTAAGAAAAATCTGAAATTTATGTTAAAAATTATTACAAAATGGATTTATTTCAGATGGAATTATCTATTTTTTTTTTATTGTTTCACCCCGAGCAAGGCGGAAATGTCACTGATATGCAGGGGGCTACATAAGTGTAAAAAGATTAATTAGAAGAGAGTGAAGAGGAAGATGAACCAGTTAGAAAGGAGAAATAGAAAGCTGAGAATGCAGGTGTGATGATAGATTCAAAGGTGGAGAGAAAGGAAAGTATATATGGGGTGGGGAAAGAGCTAGAGTCAAGTGGTTAATAGATGAGTATTGACATTGCATTTAAATTTCTGGAGGTTGTAGCCGTCAGAAAAGCAAGAATATGGGAGCGAGTTCCATAGGTAGGAAGTGTGAGAGAAGAAGCTACAACCAGGAAGAGCGTCGGGCCCAGGATAGAGCCCTGTGGGACACCGGCATTTGTGCTGTAGGATGAAGAGGCATGCCCATTCAAAACGACCTTCATTTTGCGGTTATTTAAAAAAAGATTGGATTAGATCAAGCAAGCGTCCAGTAATACCGTAACCCCGTAACTTGCATAGAAGGCCAGAGTGCCAAACCCTGTCAAAAGCCTTGGAGATGTCCAAGACAACAGCATGAGCCTCGCCTGACTCATCAAGGGTCTGGAGCATGTACTCTGTAACGGTTGTTAGCATGTCAGCCGTGGACCTGGCAAAGCAGAAGCCATATTGCCTGTCAGAAATGACATATCTGTAATTTTTATTTTTACATACATTGTATTTATTTTCAATTTTTCATATTGAATTATTCACCTTTATTGCGCATGATCCATCATTTATACATAATTAGGTTACAATAAAATTTATATTTTATATGAATAATAGTTTATAAAAATTAAAATGTGGGAGCCCCATATCATAAACTGGGGGAGCCTATCATAGCTTCAGAAGTGGAGACATGACTGAAAGTGGAAATGAGCAAACATAATTGAGGACATCAGGCAGTGCTTAGTAGCCCTTGCTATCTCATCAACATATACTTTTTTTCTACCTATATTTATATATGATACAAATTAAACTAAGCATGAATATTTTCAAGTCTTCTGGGTTTTTTTCTCAGGATCCATGAATTTGTTTTACTCATCTCGAAAAAACACATTCTACAATTCACTATTTTTAATCCATAATGTTGAATATATTAAAATTATTCAACTTTTTCATCAGAAAATTTTCAAGTTGTTAAAAATTGTCACAAAACATTGTCGATTAATTTAAGATGGAATGATCTATTATGACATGTCTCTAATTTTTATTTAGATACACTGTATTTATTTTCTATTTTTGCAGTTTAAGTGTTTGCGTTTATTGTACATAATTAAGTTACAGTTAAATTTGTGTTTTATACGAATAAAACATTCTGAAAATTGAGATTTAGTGAAGTGGGGGAGCACAATATCATATATTTGGGGAAGGGTATGAGACTCTTGCACAGGTGCAGCTACCTCACAACATATTGCCTGCAACAATGGCGTATCTTTTTTGTTTCATTATTTTAAAAATTTACATCTGTAGGCTGTCTAAATAAAAATTATTTTTTAATGATATCCAATCCAGGTTAAGTGGATGATGCTTTGTAACTAATTCCTGGATATTATTAAGAAGCCCCTTGCTTTTGTATATTGAAGTTGGTCTATTTTGGAATCCTGGCATGGTTGCCAATCAGTTGTAGACACTACTTCTAGTTAGACTATAAGCAGTGGCAAAAAATATTTTGTATATATAAACAACAGGTGCAAGGAAATGGAATGGATTTCAATAAGGTGATATTTGATGTTTTTGTTCTTATATAGCTAAGTAAAAAAGAGAAAAAACATATTAGTATGTACAGAAAAGAAAAAGAAAACATTACAGGCTGGGAATTTTGTGAAAAAGTTTAGTTACTAACGGGGAAGGGTATCGTCATAGCAAGTTCTCTGTGGTGTTGCCTCTTCAGCATGGTTGGGAAGAAAAGAGAGCACACCTCCAACTACCACCATGTTCCCTCAAGGAGATACCATGTCGTGAGAGAATACTGGGCTCTAAACTCACACTTGATCTCAAGTGGAACTTTTATATACGGTCCATTGCTAAAGATGCAGGTTAAATGATCAGCTCCCTGTACTGCACCAGGAAGTTCCTGACTTTTCATGCTGTCTATTACATTTATAAGAGCCATACCAGGCTGAAAATGGGGTGCTGTTGGCATATTTTGGCAAGAACTGCTCAGTCCTCACCTTCCAATCTTGACAGAGTTCAAAAGTATTACCAAGTTCTTCTTAGAGAAGAATTATTTTTTATTCTCTAACTTCTCTCCCACAGATGAGATGTGGCAACCCTCTCACTTCTCTGTCACTACTTCCATGAAAAGTGACTGGGTTAACTACATTCCTTGGCTCCACAATGTCTAACCTTCACAGCAAGGTCCCATCATGTCACTTACAATGTAGCAAATCACATATATTTCATCTGTATTCCATTTGCAAGTTACACTCAAACAGCTTATTATTGTGAATCATTGCTCTGTGGAACTGACTCCCAAAAAGTTGTTTCCTTGATCACTACAGTATTAACCTGTTCAAGTCTAGAATTAACAATTATCTTCCCCTCCTTTCTTATAGTATTTCTTATGGAGACATTTTTACCCCAGAGGGTGGCTGGATCAATATCCTGGTTGCACTGAATAATTGGCTCTGGTACTTCACAATCTTATAGTATTTACTTATACTTTTTTTTTAATCATATCACCCCAAGCAAGGCGATAACGCCACTGATGCGCAGGGGCCTATGTAAGAGTAAAAAGATTAGAAAAGAGAAAGCCGGAAACCACATCCTAACCAGGAAACAAAGGATGAGCCTCTTCACCTGTTCAATAGACGTGGGTGGAGTGTGAACCAGGTGATAGTTTAGTCTATCTACTCCAATTGAAAAAAGAATAAAAAAAGAAAAGAGTGAAAAGATTGGAAAAGAGAAAACCAGAAACTGCATCCTAAACAGGAAACAAGGGATGAGCCTCTTCACCTGTTCAATAGACGTGGGTGGAGTGTGAACCGGGCGATAGTTTAGTCTATCTACTCCAATAACTTTATGACAACATTTACCATGAATAGGTTCAGCTGGCTTCTTCCCTATAAAAAATTTCATAGTACTTTTTGGCTCTACAACTGCTCCCCAACCAGATGTGGTGAAGAAGAATGTCAATTCTTACTGCAGTAGACTGGCCGCCAACCATGGCTATAAAACCATACCTGTCCTGTTATTCACCCTAGCTTGGGTGAGGAGAGATAGATTCATATCTCTTCCAAGGGTATTATCAAGTAAGTGAATGTAATGACTTCAACTGGAATTCAAACTTGGTTCCCTGATTCCTTAATCTGAGGCACAGTCCATTACTTCTTTGTGCTTCCTTAAGGATTTTGTAGTAGGGCATTTTATTTTAGTGTTCACCATAATCAAAACCGTTTAACTCGAATGGTCCCCTTGATTTGGGCAGGGTGATTGGTTGGTTGTTTTGTTTTTATGGCATATCAACCTCAGCAGGTCATTTATTACCAACTAAATTTTATTTATTTATTGTTGGTAATACCTTTTTCTTTCAACAATTTATCTTTCTTTTTATATAAGATTTTGTGTCTAGTAATACTTTTTTTCTTTTCGAGTGTCAAGATTCATTGGGATTTGTTTTTTAAGGGCAGGGACCCCAAGTCCTACCCTGTTATTTAACCGATAACTGGAGGGAAGGGATGGATTAATACCTTTTCCAAGGGTACCAGTGCTTAAGTGAATGCAGGGTATTCAACTGGAATTTGAACTTGGCTCACCGATTTCTCTTTCCAAGCCGATATCCACTGTACCACAACACACAACCGTCACTAAATGCTTACAGCACCTGTTATTCTCAAGCGGTCACCCATCTAAATACTGACCAGGCTCAACATTGCTTAACTTCAGTGATCGAGCAAGAACCAGTGTATTCAATGTGATACAGCCATAAGCCTTGGACAGGGTGAATCTTACTTAAAAAAAACATAAAATAGGAGAGAAAACATGAAATTTTGATGAGCACTTAATGATGCCCTTTAATGACTTCTAGTTGAAACTGGCAGAGCTATATGGACTCACAAGCACTAATTTAAGCCCCACTATGTCTGCTTCTAGCTACATGGCTGCTAGATCTGTTAATAATATTGTCTTGTATCCAATGTCAAATAAAGTGAATGTGTCAATTAAAAGATAAATTCAAAATTTTAATCTTCATTAATTAACATTTTATTCATTCCAGTATTTTATCAGTTATTCTTGGCCAGTCTGTTATGTGCAGCCTCACATCCTTTTCCAACTCTACAGTCTCCAGTGATGTCTGTGTGAGACTCCCAGGGGTAATTGTTTATATTACTGTATGCACTGCAAAATTTTTCTTACCTTTGCAATCTAGATGCAAGTTTGAAATTTATAAAAGAAATACATAAAATAAATTTTAAATTTATAAACATTTATGAAATTACTAAAATAATAGGAACCAATTATTTACCATTTTATAAAGTTCATATCTGTTATCTGTTATATTAACATGAGATTTAATCTTAGAAATCGTAGCAGGGCTCCAAACACTAAAATAAAATGCCCCACTACAAAATCCTGAAGGAAGCACAAAGAAGTAATGGGCCGTGCCTCAGATCAAGGAATCAGGGAACTGAGTATGAATTCCAGTTGAAATCATTACATTCACTTACGTGCTAATACCCTTGGAAGAGATATGAATCTGGCTCTTCTCACTAAAGTTATGGGTAAATAACAGGACAGATATGGTTTTATAGCCTTGGTTGGCAGCCAGTTTACTGCAGTAAGAATTGGCAACCTTCTTCACCATACCTGATTGCGGACCAGTTGTAGAAACAAAAAGTACCATGAAATTTTTTCTAGGGAAGAAGCCAGGTCAACCAGTTCATGGTGAATGTTGTTATAAGTATAAGTAAATACTATAAGATTGTGAAGTACCAGAGCCAATTATTCAGAGTGCAACCAGGATACTGATCCAGCCACCTTCTGGGATAAAAATGTCTCCATTCTTCTAGAATCTTGAAGGAAAGATGTGTGTTTATATCCTACTACAAGGAAGCTCCAATTTAAAGATAAACACAAGATTTGAATTTTCATTATTTAGCATTTTATTCATTACAGTATTTCATCAGTTACTCTTGGTAAGTCTGTTGTATGTAGCCCTGCATCCTCATCCAACCCTGCAGTCTTCAGTTATGGCCGGCTGAGACTGACCAAGACTTCCAGGGGTGGTTTTTTAAATCACTGCATGTATTACAAGATAATCTTTATTGCTTAATCTATAATATTATGGAAAACAAGTTTTAAATAAATGATTGTTTCTGGTCAACTCCACCCTTAAAATCCATTACTTTTTACTTCTGGCTTCTTGATTGCTTACTTTGATCTTCAGAAATTTAGATGCAATTTTAATCCGTATCTAGTATCTTCTTGATTCCTCTCCTTTTATTGATCTTGTTCATTAATAAACTTTTCCTTGTTCTCATTCTTTCACACTTGGAGAAGCCAAATTCAACATGGTGGTCTTCTTTTGTCTCCCTGTAGGAAGGTGAACATTCAAGAGTGTGAGACTCACCTTCCTGGTGTGTCCAACTAGCGTCCAGTTGGCAGACAAAAATAAACAGGGTTGTCACTGAATACATGTCCCTATGTGGCCCAGAGACAAATGGTGGATATTGTGCTCAATATTTAGGGTGCTCAATGTACACACTTAAATTATCAGCCAATCACTGCTTACAGAATAGACTTGCCTGTAACAGAATGGAATCTCCCAGGTTATTATTTAAACCACCTACCAATTTGCCCTGGTGGTTTTTTGTCAGTTAGGCTCAACTTCTATTCTAGTTGATTACTGGCTGGTTGTTCTATAAGATTCTTACAACACTCAGTAACTCCTTGTGTCTTAGTTGCTTTATTACCTTGCTTAGGGTGAAATATATTAAAAAATTGTAGATTAATGGTTTTTAGCTTAGAATTATAGGCAGTTTGATTTTTGAACGTTGCACTCTCTTTCCCTTTGATTTCTGGAGCAACAATACTTGATTCTTACTGCCTCTGGCAAGACACGCAGCATGTATATACTTCTAAGACATCAACTCACGAATGTGTTGAACTTTTAACAATTTCAATGATGATGTTCTTTTCTTTGCTTTTCTGTAAACATGTTTTGGTAATTCATTTATCGACAGTTGTTCATTACAAATACATACATCATGTCTTTATTTACCCAAACTCACATGAATCTCCAAACTAATGTTGGTAGTAGAAATAATAGCAGAATATGTTTGTTATTTTAATTGTAATAATTGAGTTACGTTGTTTCAAGTTAAATTATTCAGGATTAAGTTGGTGATACCAAAATGAAACAGATGCAGAAATTTAAATACATTGGAAGTGTTCAAACAGAAAACAGTAAGTGGAATACAAAGATTCAGAAGCATATTGGCATGTCCAAGGATGTATTCCAGAAGCAGAGTAGAGATATTAAGAAACAGGAAAATTTCTCTTGAAATAAAGAAGAGAGTACTGGATAGTTATGTGATCTCCATCCTTTAATATGACAGCAGATGCTGGACAATTTCATCAAAGATGAAAGAAAGACTTGAAGCAACCAAAATGTGGTTCTACAGAAATATGTTGAGGATACATGCAAGCAATGATGAGGTTTTGGAGAGGATGGACACAAAAAGAAAACTGATATCATTTAGTAAAGACAGCTGAAGTTTTTTGGGATATGTAATGAGGAAGGAGGGTTTGCTCCAGTTACATCTCGCAACCCCCATTCTGTCATCCACCTGATCAGGCCCTGCAAATATGTTATCTGCTGCATTCCTCTGTCTCTTTTTCCTTCTATCTGGCCAGTCAGTATCAGGTTCTCCAGGCTCTCCTTCCTCATTGCATGTCCCAGGAACTTCAGTTGTCTCTTCCTGATGCTCAGCATTAATTTCCTTTTTGTTACCATTCTTTCCAACACCTCATTGTTGCTTGCCTGCTCAGTCCATGATATCTGCAGCATCCTTCTGTAGAACCACATTTCTGCTGCTTCAAGTTTTGTCCTCATTTTTGATGATATTGTCCAGTATTTACTGCCATATTGAAGAACTGACTGTACAATAAATAAGAATAAAAGTATACAAAATCATATTGAAATGTGTACATTTACAGTAAATGTTAATATAGTCATCATAAATCCTAGAGAATGAAATATGAAAACATCTGTAATGAAAAGAAAAAGTTCAAGGAACTCTTGACCACTTTCTTATCAAAAAGTGTATCAAACAACAACAACAACAATAACCAGAATCAGCTTTTGATGCTGACAATTCACAGTCATCTACGTCCGTGATATAATAAACAAATTGAATGTAAATATTGGTAAGTTTAATATAAACTAGTTTATTTTCAGTCACAAAATAATTTTAATAACTGCATTTGTTATTTAACCTTAAAAAATCATTTTCTTTTACAATGTCTTAGAGCAAACCATTCACAAATAAAAAATCTGTAAAGATCTCCAAATTGTAGACATCTACATTTACAATTATAGGATGTGCGTGGTGGTCCAGTGGATATCGGCTCGGAACAAGAAATCGGAGAGCCGAGTTTGAATTTCAGTTGAATTCATTGCATTCACTTACACACAAATACCCTTGGGAAAAGTATTAATCCATCTCTTCCTTCCAGTTATGGGTTAAATAACAGGACAGATTGGGTTCTATAGCCTTGGTCGGCAACCAGTCTACCGCAGAAAGCAATGGCAACCTACTGCAGGTTAATCTTCTGCCCAGTCAGTCATGCCTCTTTCAAGACATGATTGCTGAAGCATGTATCACATATGGCACTTAACTGACTGACTAAAACTCTATATTTCTAATGTCTGCCACTAAAAGTCTTAACTTTTATATATGATTTTTTTATTTTATCCATTAATAGTAGATAAGTCTGCTTATTGTAAGGTTTGCACTCCTCTCCAGTTCTTTGAAGAGTAGAGGCTTGACCCTTATGTCCAGTTTAGTTTTGAGTTTTCTTTTCCCTCATGCAATTTCTCAAACTCTTTAGAATTGGGGCAGAATTTTATACTTTGGTTATCATGCATAGATTTTTTTCTGATTGTCTCATAGTTCACTTTGGCTATCACAGTGGCTATCATATCCATGAATATTGTTGGGTTCTTAGTAATTTCTGCTTCTTGTCAACAATACTTTTACATGACTTTTTTTTTCTTAAAGTGCTTCTTAATTTTCTGATATGTACCATGTCTCTTCAGGACATTGGCAATCATGACTCTCCTCAACAGCTTTTAGCAATACTTGTCTTTTTGCAATCTCTGCTCATCTCAGTCTTGCTAACCATTTATGCAAGCTTGTCAGGTAGATTATTTGCTCCTTTCCCTCTTGCCTTCAGCATGTCTTGTGAGTGTAAAACTTTCCAAGCCTGCTTATCTCATTATATACCATAGATATTTCAAGTTTTTCTTTCTGATTTTAAGAATAAGTGTTCTTTTTGTTTCCATTTTTCTTATTTGTATCTTCTTCTTTATGTGATGTTTCTTTCATGGACCTCTGATTATCCCTATCCCTTAACAAGTTTCATATTGGAATCTATCCCAAATCCTTCTCACCATCCACCAGCTCAAACCCATTATGTCTCATATTGCTTCCTCTAGGCTCTCTTTATGTCTATATGATCTGTGTGTACTAGGTTCTCCAAGCACTCTTTCCTTATTATGTGTCCCAGAAAATTTAGCTGCCTCTTTCTGAGGTTAAGTATAAGTTTTCTTTTCAGTTGCATCCTCTCCAAAACCTTGCCATTGCTCACATGTTCAGTCCATAGTATCCTCAGTGTCCTTCTGTAGAACCACATTTCTGCAACTACAAGTCTCTCCTTTATCTTTGATGAGATACTCCAGCATTTATTACCATATAGGAGGACTGATAACACATAACAGTCTAGTACTCTTTTCTTTGTTTCGAGTGAAATTTTCTCATCTCTTAATACTCTGCTTAGCTTTTGAAATGCATCCTTGGTTATGCCAATGAAATTTTGGATCTCAGTATTCCTCAAGCATATAACCTATATTTTCAAATTTAAAAGTTGAAGTTCATTCTGATTGGTTAAATTAAACATGCACAGAATTTTTTGTCTTACCCTATCCATATCAACTCTGTAAATAACAAGCGTATTGTTTTTCATTCAAATGAAAATCATTTTCAAAACAATGAGTCAACATTGGCTGACAATGAGGTAAAATCTTGAAACATAGAAATTTCCATATCACAATGTAAATCAAATTAATATAAAATAAAAAACAAATTTAATTATGATTATATTATGCTCTATGATATATGTTGTACTGAGCACCTTTTTAAACAAGTAAATACTGAAGAACTTGGAATTCTAAAACTGTTCTGGGTATACACACACATGCACATACACATGCACACATATTAATATGGAGAAAGTTATATCATGTGTAACACATATCAAAGGCCTCGTAGATACTTCACTCTGATACTGTATTTGCCCATACCAGCAGGGTGGGGGAATGTGACACGGAGTCATGTTAATGTAGAATATCAATATTTTTTTTTAATCATTTCACCCCAAGTAAGGCATTCCACTGCCACTATAGTGCAGGGTGTTACATAGGGGAAGGTGGTGAGAGAGTGATTAGATATAGGAAATGTCAGAAGGAGGGTGATAGATGAGTAAGGAGGTACATAGGAAGAGTGTTTGAGAGAATGGGTGCGAGTTATATATATATATATATATATATAGGCCAAGGATAAACAAATGGCTAAAATCCATGAGACAAGGCATCCTTCAAAACTTTTTCTTGGCAGATAGGTGAAGAACAGGTATTAAACTTTGATCACAACCCAAAATCCAGAGAGTATACCCTCTGATCCTAAGCAGAATTGCTAGGAAGTGATACTTGGTTCTTAAGCAGAATTCCCAATATTTTTATTCTGATTTTTGGCAGAATTTCTAACCCATATATAGATAATAAAATCATTATTTTCAATTGAAAAATATCTTTGTCATACATAGATAATTTTAATTAAAACATAGGCCAATTATATTAATTAGTATAATCAACAGGAAAATTATAAAAGATTTTGTATTTCGAAAATAACTCATATTTTAAACTGAAATCTATTATATTTTAAATATAATAGATTTAAGACATCCTCTTTTAAGAGAAATGCTAAAACACATTTGTTTTCTAAAATTAGATTAATGTGTACAAAGAAATCAATCATAGAAATTGGCAATATAATGATATTCCTTTGGTGTCTTTCACTGAACACTGATATTAAAATCTAGCAATCACCAGCTGCTCTCGTCTGGCCAATTGATAAAAGATTGGCATTTGTGAATACGTTCTCCTTTTCTAATTAAGTAATATCTTGTTATTTCAATGACAAGAAAACATGGCAACAATGTTGCAAAAGTGAGCACAAGGATAAATAATTAAGAAAATTATGAAACAAAATATTGCAGACAAGAGTTAAAGAATGAGCTGATTTAAGAAAATGAAAATGATGAACATTATAATCAAGACCATTATCTATTTTTTTGTATATATATATATATATATATATATATACATATAGACAGGAAATCTATGCAAGAGCCAACAAACCTACCAGTTTACCCTGACAAGCCAAAGGGTGAAACCTAGGTAGGTTTGTTGGCTCTTGCATAGATTTTCTGTCTTTGTTGCTCTACTTAGACAATACTAATATTAAATGAATTCAGTTCGGAGAGAAAAAATTCTAAACTTAAAGATTATGAAATATAAATCCCTTAGCAACTTACATGTCACCTCCTCAGCAGCAGGGTGACACATAAATTGCTAAGGTGTTTAGTCAGTTTAGATTATAATTTCATAATGTTTGCTTTTTCTATGTTTGTGCAATTAACACCAGTTTCAAATATGTTTAGGGTTAAACTCATTGTTCTTTTTTATACATATTTATATATATATAATTGTTTAATACTTAGTTTTTGGTCCTAATAAGATTAGACAAGTACACATTTGTATTAAAAAGTGTTCTATATAATTATATTGTAGAATGTTTGAATATTTTTCATTTTTGATTGAGTTATATCACTACTTTGGTTTCTCCCATGAGTGGTGTCTTCAGGCGATTTTTAATAACTGATTTTAACTTTTACTGTTTTAAAAATCACCTGAAGACACCACTCATGGTAGAAACCAAGGTAGTGAAATAACTCGTTTAAAAATGAAAAAAAAAAAAAAAAAAAAAAAAAAAAAAAATATATATATATATATATATATTGATTGTTTAATACTTAGTTTTTAGTCCTAATAGGGTTAGACCAGTACACATTTGTATTAAAAAGTGTTCTATACAATTATATTGTAGAACTTTTGAATATTTTTCATTTTTAAACGACTTATTTTGCTACTTTGGTTTTCACCATAAGTGGTTTCTTCAGGTGATTTTTAATAACTTATTATTAAATAAGTTTTCCGGAGCAGCAGCAAGTTATTTGTCTGCAGAAGCAGATTTCTACTATTTTAGGTTCACCTTTTAAAAAAAACGCTTAAAAAGAGATATTTTTTAATGTGAAAGATAAATTTTCCATAACTACAGTGTATTTGATTTTATTTTGATGAATAAATAAGCCCTCAACAATAAAACATTATTATAAAACAGCATTATAGTTTGTTTTAATAAATAAAACCACTACATTCGTTTTTTTAATCATATCACCCCAAGTAAGGCAGTCTACTGCCACTGGTGCACAGGGGGTTACATAGAAGAAAAGTTATGAGAAAGAGTGACAGCTTACAAGGCTTGTCAGGAAATGGGTAAAAGAAGGGTTAAGATACTGAGAGTGGAGTGGATGGAGAAAGGAGCATGAGAGACAGGATGCAAGTTAGCATGATAAGATATGACTATTGACTGTACACTTAAACTCCTGGAGATTATAGCTGTCGGGGAAGCAAGTAAATGGAAGGAAATTCCACAGGCGGGAAGTGCGAGAAAAGAAGCTGCTGGAGTAGAATTTATGTTTACATTTTATTGGTTTCACAGTAAAAGTGTGGGACCTAGTTGCTAATCTTGTGGCTCAAGTAACTTCATACATAGGATCACCAGTGAGCTAAGTGCATTGGGGAAAAATCTGTGAAAGTATTTGTAGAAGAGACACAGAGAAGCCACATTGCACCGGTGAGAAAGTGACTGTATTTGAGCTGCCAGGTCAGGATAGATCACATTACAGATTTTCTACTGGATTTTGCCAAGAACCCCAAGGTGGATAGCAGGGGCACCCGACCAGATATGCCAGCAGTATTAAATGCAAAGGCAGATGGTAGATCATATTTATGATGTCATGATACCGGAGCTCTCAATACAGGAGGTCTTTTGGAATGCGACCGTCTGGCATGCAGTGGACATCGCCTAGTCAGTGAAGTTTGCGTTGTTTAAGGAGTATGAACATGGTGGGCAGACCCGCACAAGACAAGACTTCAGTGTTGGGCACTTTGTCTTACCATGAAATTCCCAATATGTGTCAGATACTTCTCACATGGAAGGTGTTCAGACGCCTCACTTGCCTGTGAGTGGTCCATGTCTCGCTGCCGTATAGCAGTGTACTGATAACACAGGCGTTGTATACTATTTTTGTCTTCACTGTAAGTTTGGAATTGATCCAAACACGTGTTATGAGGCGCGCAAGTATAGTGGCTGCCTTCCCAATTCTCTTGTCTTCCAGTAATATACGGATAACGCAGTACTTTTGCTGTATTTACTATTGTTTAAAGACAATATATGTTTCAGATGGAAAAACTTCCTGGCCCTACACAGAGAACCAACCTTCTTAGCAGCGGATTTGCCTTAATTACTGCTTTACAAATTCTTGGTATTCCTAAAAGATTTATTTTTGTAAACCATTTATGTGTAGTGGCAGTGAGTAAGGGTTACCATGTAGACAGAACAGAATTTGGTTTACATGATTACCCTGACTCACACTGCTACACATAAATGTTTTAATATTCATTGATTTACACACACAAATCTTTTAAATTCTAAATACCTCCCACTCCACCACTTTTACCTATTATGGTAGCATCTATGTTTTCAATTTTAAATTTCCATAACATTATAGATATGACCCCCATAACTGAACAATATTTCACTGCCTGATGATGGTGCACTTGACACCAAAACCTGAAGCTTTTGAAAATCTTTTGAGTTGCAGTCCCATATGTTCTTATCATAACACAAAAAAAAAAAAAGCTCTAGATCTGTACTGAGCACTTAAAAAAAAAGTAAAAATTACCAAACTGTGGTTGGCAACCAGTTTACCACAAAAAAGTAATGGTAACCTACTGTGGGAAAATCTTCTGCCCAGTGAGTCCTTTCTCTTTCGAGACATGATCATCCAAATGTGTATCACATATGGCACTTAACTGACTGACTGATTTAACAATTTAAAATCTAGAAGTAGAAGAATTTCCAGTTTTCCTTTTCACTTAATTTTCAGTTTTTTATTATTTTATTTTATTTTATTTTATTTTATTTTCAGCTTCTGTTTTTATTCCTCTTTAATTTTCAAATTGTATTTGGAAAGGGTGGTGGTATTACAGTAGATAGAATATATTAGGACTTTGAATAAATTCTTGCTGATTTTTTCATGAAAATAATTTTTTACAAACTTAGTAAGAAACATGTCACTGAAATTATTGTCCATTGCTAGCCACTACTTTTTCCCATCTTTCTGGTAGCATTTAAATTCCATATAAAAAAAACAACATGTTTTTTGAGGCTCACCATAAATCAACCTATTTTTTACATCTTCATAAGAATGAAAGTGCTTCTCAGCTAGACCATGTGCCATTAATCCAAACAAATGATAATCAGCTGGGATAGGACTTCCTATTTAAGCATTTTTAAGTAGGTTTTTGTATGTTTTTACAACATGTTGGCTAATGTTGCCAAGTTGCAAAATCACTTTGTCATGTCTTTGTGTAGCGACTGTTTTTTTTCATTACTTGACTCAAATGCATTCATTGTAGTCAATAGGAATCTCCCATGATGCTTTTGGTCAGTTTCAGCAGCTTATAATAAATAAACTACCTGAAGATGATCTCAACAAATGCTGAGCATAAGCTTTGAATCATGGATATTTGGCTTTGTTACTGACGTTGATGCATGGCTGTACTTACCTCACAATCTTCTATGCTTAGGGCTATTGTAGTATATCCACTTTTCATCACCAGTCCCAATATGATGTAAAAAAAACCCTCCCTTTTCGGCATAGTGGCAGCTGCTCACACATAACAAGATGCTTTTAACATCTCTTGGCTTCAGCTCATACAGCACCCAATGTTCTTGCTTTTGAATCATTCCTAATGCATTCAAATGTTTTGAAACTATTGTATGATCAACTCCTAATGATGTTGCAAGTTCAGTTTGTTCCTGACATGAATCTTAATGAAATAATACCTCAAATTCTTCATCTTCAAATATTTTCGGTGCGCCAGAGTGTTCTTTATCTTCAACATCAAAATCATAATTTTTGAAACATCTAAACTAATCTCTGCATGTAGTTTCTGACAGAGTATGGTCACAGAAAGTTTCTGCAAGAATTCTGTGTGCTTCAGTTGAAGATATCCTTTAAATAAAGTAATGCAGTAAAATTCTCTGCAAAATCACTTTTTATCATTAAATCTGACATATTTCACGCTATGAAAAACAAAGCAACACTTCAACAAAATGACCTAGACTGAATTTAAAACTTCCTTATACATGAGTTACTATCTGAAACTACATGCATGCAGTCTGGGAATGCCATCTGCTTGAAAAATAGTGAGAACTTATTCAAGGTCCTAATAGTTCATGGTAGGGAGTCCTTTGAACTCAACTTCAGCTCTATAAATGATGGTGTTAGTTAAATATTGTCTATTTAGGGGGCAATCTTCTAGTTTTCTACAATTATTAAGTGGATATGTTGATAATTAGCATTTTTTTTATTATTCCTATTAATATATAATATATAGTTATAATATAGATATAGAATAACTTATAGACTTATGTAGATAGTTCATTTCATTTTCAGTATGAAGTCTGGAGAAAGTATCAGCTGTAATGTAATAAAATAAAACATGAAGAATAATTTACAGCCAAAAGAAAACATTCTATTTTAGAACTTTGACAAGAATACAATGACTAGAAATTTAATTGGAATGTTATAATCAAAACATGGAAGATGATGATATTAGAATTACAAACAGAAAAATAAAAATATATTTAAACTCAAACATTGACAAGAATACACAGGTTGGCAGAACTCGTTCATTTCGATCTAGACAGATATTATAATGTAGATATAGAATAATTTATAGACAACATGAAAATGATTAATTTCCAAAATTTGACAACAGTATAAATACTAGATAACATACCAGGTGAGTTATTGTGATAAAAAAAAATGAGAATATTAGAATAATCTGTTGACAGATGAAAATAATTCAACTCAGAATTTCTGACAACAGTATAAAGGCTGGAGAATATATCTGCTGAAAACAGAGCTGTTAAAATAACATAGACAAATGAAAATATGTAAACTGAGAAGCTTGACATGAATACAATGGTCTGCCAAAATGGTTCATTTTTTTTAATCATTTCCCTCGAGCAAGGTTGGAACAGAGGGTTAAAGTGAGAGAAAAGACTGAGTACAGGAAGTATTAAAGAAAGGATAAAAAATGAATAGTATTCAAGAAGATAGAAGACTTAATTGATGTTGCATTTAAATTTTTGGAGATTGTAGCTATCAGAGAAGCAAGTTCACAGAAAGGAGTTCCAGAGGTAGCAATTGCAAAAACAAAAACTTTTGGAGTAGGAGTGACAGTTACATTTAACTATTTTAATAATAAAGGGTGAGACCTAGTTGCCAACCAAGTTGGACACTTAAATTCATGTTGAAAAAAGCTCTCTCAGAGAAATTGTCATGAAAATATTTCTAGAAAAGAGAGCGGAAAGCCATGTTATGTTGGTGAGAAAGTGACGGAAGTGGAGAAAATGATTATGTTGAATCAGTTGCTAGGTTTGCTGCTTGGGAAGTTGTTATATTGTGTTAGACAATTTTTCTCAACACAATGTATCTTGCACATTTGCAGGTCTATTATTCAGCCATGTATTGAATATTGCTGCTACATCTGGTGCTTCTGCTATTGTATATCAATAGATTCTCAGCAAATCTAAAGAAAATCTGCAATATTATTAGTTTGGTCTTAGCGTCTTGCTTTTAGTCATTTTCCTACCACTATAATGTAGCTTCTCTTTGCCTCTTCGATAAATATTTTCATGGTTTTTGTTCTGATGAGCTTTTCTTTTTGGTATTTCGACATTACGAATTTAAGCACAGTACTATATTGGATGCGTTGTGGTGCAGTGGTTATTGGCTCAGAATGAGAAATTGGGGAGCCAAGTTTGAATTCCAGTTGAATTCCTTGCATTCAATTATGCACAAATGCCCTTGGGAAAGGCATTAATCCATCTTTTCCCTCCAGTTATAGCTCAAATAACAAGACAGTTTGGGTTGTATATCCTTGGCTGGCAACCAGTCTACTGTAGAAAGCAATGGCAACCTACTGCTGGATAATTTTCTGCCCAGTAAGTCATGTCTCTTTTGAGACATGATCGCCCGAGTGTATATCATGTATGGCACTTAACTGACTGACTAGATTGGTAGCTAGGTTTTGTTATCTTGCTGTTGAAATTGATAGACGTACTCATAAATTCTATGACAAAAAATTCTTCTCTTGCGCTTCTCACTTGTGGAACACTTTTAATTGTTATCTTATGAGTTAATTGTCATCTCCTGCTTTTATGAATCCTCTACTTTTTTTGTCCTCTCTGCTTCTTTCACTCTCAGTAACCCTCTTGCATCTTAGTGGCCTAATTGCCCTGCTTGGGATGTAAAGATAAAAAACAAAAATGGAGATATGAAAATATAGATATAGAATAACTTCTTCTTCTTCTATGTGCCCTGTCCCTTCAGGACTTAGGCGATCATGGCTCTCCACGTCTCCCTATCCCTTGTGGCTCTTAGTATGTTTGCTCCTGTTGCTCCTGGCAACCCCCGTTCCGTCATCCACCTGATCAGGCCCTGCAAATATGTTATCCGCTGCCTTCCTCTGTCTCTCTTTCCTTCTATCTGACCAGTCAGTATCAGGTTCTCCAGGCTCTCCTTCTTCATTGCATGTCCCAGGAACTTCAGTTGTCTCTTCCTGATGCTCAGCATCAATTTCCTTTTTGTTGCCATTCTTTCTAATACCTCGTCGTTGCCTGTATGCTCAGCCCACGATATCCGTAGCATCCTTCTGTAGAACCACATTTCTGTCGTTTACAGTTTTGTCCTCATTTTCGATGATATTATCCAGCATTCACAGCCGTATTGAAGAACTGACATCACGTAGCAGTCTAGCACTCTTTTCTTCGTTTCTATTGAGATTTTCCTGTGTGTTAGTATTTTGCTCATCTTCTGGAACGAGTCCTTTGTCATGCCAATTCGCCTTCAGATCTCCGTGTCTAACTTAGACAAATGAAAATAATTAATTTCAAAACTGCAAACATGAATGAAGGCTGAAGAACTTGAAGAACTAATCAGCTTGAATTCAATGAATGAATAAAAAAGATTAGAATACAGATATACCTCACCTTATGTAGGCAATTTGTTCCAGGAGAGGTAATTTAAAAGTCGAAAAATGACTTCAGTTGAATTTAACCATTCCCACTTCTGTATTTTAGATATAAATGCATTTTTAATAATATATGGTCAATAAGAATCTATTTTAAGCTTACAAACAAATAAACTTTAGTTTTCAGTATAGTACAGAAAAAAAGAAGAAAAAAATCTAAATCTATGATTATATGAATGTCAGTCAGTCAGTTAAGTGCCATACATGAAACACGCTTGGGCGAAACACGACTGGGCAGAAGATTATCCTGTAGACTGATCATGTCACTGGATCTAACCAACATTTTTTATCCATGTATCCTTGAAGAGGATGTGCATTGTGGTGCAGTGGATATCGGCTCAGAACAAGAAATCGGGGAGCTAAGTTCGAATTCCAGTTGAATCCATTGCATTCACTTACACACAAATACCCTTGGGAAAGGTATTAATCCATCTCTTCCCTCCAGTTATGGATTAAATAATAGAACAGATTAGATTCTACAGCCTTGGTTGGCAACCAGTCTACCACAGAAAACAATACTTTCTCAAGGGTATTTGTGCATAAGTGAATGCAAGAAGTTATGCATTAGACAGGACTTTTTAAGTAGACTTTAAAAGGAACCAGAAACCGAATCCTAAACAGGAAACAATATATGAACCTCTACTCCAGTTAAAAGAGTGTCTTGTGCTACTTACTTTTGCTAATTGACATGTCAAGGTAGAGCATATTGTCTTTGTAGGATACAATATGTACATTTACCCAAAATCTAACCCTGATAAACGGCCTGCATTTTCTATAGTGTAGGTTAGGCTTGGGTCCTGAGCATCTCCAGTGCAGTTTGGGATAGCCTCTTTAACCCTCTAGGGCCATTCGTATCATATTTGATACAGTATTTCCCTATAAGGAAACATTTGGTATTTCCCTATAGGAAACATTTGGTATTCATTGACTGAGCAGTCAGTACTGCTTTCATTTGAAATTTATAAAATATTTCTCTTAAAAAATTTTTCAGGAAAATATTTCTTTCAAGGCTTGTTTTCATACTGTATCAAATATGATACGAATGGCCCTAGAGGGTTAATAGATAGATAGATAGATAAACAGACTGAGATTAACCCTCTAGGGTCATTCGTATCATATTTGATACAGTATGAAAACAAGCCTTGAAAGAAATATTTTCCTGAAAAATTTTTTAAGAGAAATATTTTATAAATTTCAAATGAAAGCAGTACTGACTGCTCAGTCAATGAATACCAAATGTTTCCTTATAGGGAAATACCAAATGTTTCCTTATAGGGAAATACTGTATCAAATATGATACGAATGGCCCTAGAGGGTTAATAGATAGATAGATAAATAAACAGACTGAGATTAACCCTCTAGGGCCATTCGTATCATATTTGATACAGTATGAAAACAGGCCTTGAAAGAAATATTTTCCTGAAAAATTTTTTAAGAGAAATATTTTATAAATTTCAAATGAAAGCAGTACTGACTGCTCAGTCAATGAATACCAAATGTTTCCTTATAGGGAAATACCAAATGTTTCCTTATAGGGAAATACTGTATCAAATATGATACGAATGGCCCTAGAGGGTTAATAGATAGATAGATAAATAAACAGACAGAGATTAACCCTCTAGGGCCATTCGTATCATATTTGATACAGTATGAAAACAGGCCTTGAAAGAAATATTTTCCTGAAAAATTTTTTAAGAGAAATATTTTATAAATTTCAAATGAAAGCAGTACTGACTGCTCAGTCAATGAATACCAAATGTTTCCTATAGGGAAATACCAAATGTTTCCTTATAGGGAAATACTGTATCAAATATGATACGAATGGCCCTAGAGGGTTAAAAATTCACTTAATTATCTTTATCTAAATTTAACTGCAAGAAAATTGAATGCATGGTCATCAGTAAAAAGGGCAGCCCAATATGCCAAATACAGGTCGGAGATACTAGAATCAAGCAGGTACAAAATTTAAATACCTGGGAAGTGTTATAACAGAAGATAGAAAGTGCAACACGGAGATTCAAAAGCAAACTGGCATAGCGAAGGGAGCATTCCAGAAGTTGAATAAAGTGTTAAGAAACAGGACAATTTTGCTAAAAACAACGAAGACAGTACTGGATTGCTATGTGTTGTCAGTTCTTCAAGATGGCAGTGAATGTTGAACAATATCTTCGAAGATGAAGGAAAAACTTGAAGCAACTTACAAAACCAAACAAGCAGGAGGGAACCAAGGAGATGAATGAGTTTTAGGTCATAATTTCCTAGCAGGAGTGAAAGCATCAATGCCAGCTTTCACCCAGGAAAAAACTTCAGAGGTGCAGTCTGGAACAGGAAGAAAAGACAGGGAGAAGCCATGTTACATTGGTGAGAAAGTAACTGAAGTCAAAATGCCAAGTCAGGATCAATTACATTGCAGATCCTTCTTTGGATTTTGTCAAGAATCTTGAGATGAATAGCAGGAGCACCCAAACAGATATAGCAATAGAATTCAATGCATGGATGAATGGTAAATTTATAAATGTTCAGGATGGATTCTGACAAGAAAAACATTCTGGTCCAACACAGAGACCCAACCTTCCTAGCAGTAGATGCTGCTATATATTCGATACACACTTTTCACTTCAAGTCAGTTGATAAAGTCAGACCAAGGAGGTGCAGTTTGTAGCTCTCATGAAGACTTGCATCAACAATGCTGATGGCTAGCAGGGAAGATTCTCTATGGGAAAGCAGTTTGAATTTGGAAGCATTCAAATTTACAAGCCATTTACTACCCCAATTAACCATTGATATGAGGTCAAATATATATTTTACATAAGATGTCCTAAGTGAACAGTTTATTACCAACTATAATGATTTTGTTATTAATTTAATGACAGTAATAGAAATGTATCAATAAATAAGAAATAAAAATAATAATACCATAAAATTATCATTAATTATATAAGAACACATTTTATTATTGTTGTTAAAAATAAATATTTGAGAAAAAATACTAAAAAAAGAAATTTGCTAATAAAAAAAATGCTTTAACTTGAAATACTTTGAATACAAATTTAAAAATATGTCCTCATATCCTCTTCTATAAGCAAAGGATAATAGAATAAAATTATTGGCAAATGTTTTTAAAAATGTTTGAACCATAATTGATAGGGAAAGCAATCGATGATACTGAACTAATAGTCAATGATAAACTACAAAAACATTAGGATTCAAAATGCATTTTCTATAATTTTGAAAATTATGTCCTTTTTAATAAAAAAAAGAGAGAAATATTATGTTTAAATAAAAATCATAAGACTCAGTGAAGAAGGGCTAAAATAAAAATGAGGAGCAAAATTGTCAACAGCATATACAAATCAAATCAATGGTTAAAAGTGGCTTTGAGTAAAAGAACCCTGTAGGTTTTAGTGAGGATCACTCTGCTTCATATTACATGAACAGGCACTAAAGCATCACAAATAACTTACCAGATAACTTGATAACTTTATTATTACCTCATGTATAATATCATGTGCGTTGTAGTGCAATGGATATCAGCTTGGAATGAGAAACCAGGGGGCGAGTTCAAATTCCAGTTGAATTTGTTCCATTTACTTACATGCATGTGCGTTGTGGTGCAGTGGATATCGGCTCGGAATAAGAAATCGGAGAGCCAAGTTCGAAATCCAGTTGAATCCATTGCATTCACTTATGCGCAAATACCCTTGGGAAAGGTATTAATCCATCTATTCCTTCCAGTTATAGGTTAAATAACAGGACAGATTGGGTTCTATAGCCTTGGTTGGCAACCAGTCTCCCACAGAAAGCAATGGCAACCTACTGCGGGATAATCTTCTGCCCAGTCAGTCATGTCTCTTTCGAGACATGATTGCCCAAGCGTGTATCACATATGGCACTTAACTGACTGACTGACTTACATGCAAATACCCTTGGGGAAAGTATTAATTCATCTCTTCTCTCTCCAGCTATGTCTTAAATAGCAATACAGATTGTGTTTTATAGCCTTGATTGGCAACCAGTCTACTGCAAAAAGAAATGGTAACCTATTGCAGAAAATTCTTCTGCCTGGTCAGTCATGGATTGAAAGTGGCATGATTGCCCAAAAGTGTATCATGTATGGCACTTCACTGACTGACTGACAATATCATACAGAGAATTATCGTTTATCTATAATAGCTACAAAGGTTCTGATATCAGTAACTAAAGGAAAAATATATTCTAAATTTATTTTCTTCTTTTATGTAGCGTATTCTTTCAGGACATCGGCGATCATGACCCTTCACATCTTCTTGGGTCCTGGCTATGACAGTAAACTGTATCTGGCAGCAAAGCCTCTGATTGGAAGGTTGTGAAGACCATAAAACCACCTCTTAATTGCTATTGTTCCCAGGTCGACCCTGACTTGGAGTGGTAGCACCTGTTAGGGTCCCAGCTATGGGCAAATAGTTAACTCCCAAACTGAGTTCAAAACACTATGAAAGTATAACAATAGACTCTTTATAGAAATATATACATAAAAATAGACTTTTATAGAAAAATATACAGTTTTTGAAAGAAAAATATTACCAATATATTTTTTTAAGAAAAAAAAATTGCCATAATATATAATTATTACCAGCAATAGATTTTTGAATACAAAACTAGAAAGCATCTTCAATTTCTAAAATAAAAATGAAAAGTAAAATAAAATTTTTTCATCAAAATTTGGATAAATCAACCTTCTCACTATAACTGAACATTAAAAGAAAAATACCTTAAAACTCCACTTTTTTGGTATTAAATAACCAACAGAGGTTAATATGCCGTTAAACAAAACTCAGACTTATACTCAAACATCTTCTTGTCTCTTGTAGTTATTATTCATTTACTCAAATTTCTCAGCTATGTTTATATGCTGTTTTCCTCTTTGTCTCTTTTCCTCAATCTGTCTTGTGAGTATCAAGTTTTCCAAGTTTTTCTTTCTTTCAACACTCCTTTTCTGATGTTAAGTATAAGTGACTCCTTTGTTTCCACTCTCTCCAAAATCCTGTTGTTGCTCAAATGTTTGGTTCATGGTATCCTCAACATCATTCTGTAGAACCACATTTCTATTTCTTCAAGTCTCTTCTTCATCTTTGAGGAGATAGCCGAGCATTCGCTGCTATACGGGAGGACAGATATTGTGTAACAATTCAACACTCTTTCCTATGTTTCTAATAAATTTTTTCTGTCTCCTAATACTCTGCTTAGCTTTTGGAATGCATCTTTGACAATCCCAATAGATCTTCGGATCTTAGTCTCACACTTTCCACTCTCTGTTAGAGCATTTTCTAGATATGTAAATTTCTGTACTTTTTGATTTTTGTATCTCCAATTTGTAATTTGCATTTTGGGCACATACTTTTGCTGAAAAAAATGTCCGTTTTGACTAAAACAAAATCTTCTTTTTAGAAACCATTCTGATTGACAATTTATGAGACAAAACTGAAAAAACATTTTCTAACATTATATAATAACATGAATACAAAATTTTATGATACATAACATCCTTTTCCTTCTAAAAAAAAGTCTGAAAAATATCTTCAAACATTATATAATGATATAAACACAATATTTGATGAAGCATAACATCCTTTTCCTTCTAAAAAGGGCTGAAAAATATATTCTAACATTATATAATGACAAAATAACAATATTTGATGATACATAATATTTTTTCCATAGATTACCACTACTTGTACGTCACTTAACACCATCTTAGAGTAATATGTTATTAAATATAGTAATTATAAAATAAATGGCTTGTTTTTTCAAATATTTACAACTAATTATAGTAGACAAACAGTTTTCCATTGGCTAGAGATTCTAAGAGGAATATATCTCATATTGTTATAGTTGTTTCTTATTGAAGCAAAAAGAATGAAGCAAACTTAAAGAGCACTGCAAATTACATGATGAGTTAACTATCCGCATGTGTCTATATTTCTGAGATGAGGCATTGTAACTATTTACACTGTTTGCATTGTTGGTTATATTGTTTTCATCTTTGTAGTCATATTCATATTTCAGTCATTGGAAAAATATTTGAAACTGAGATATCAGGAAGTGGCATGGCACGTGGAAATAGAACAATCTACTCTAGTGAATAAAATAAAGAAAGCAAAGGGGTGTAAATCATGAGTCTTAAAAGTTTAAATGCTCAAATATTACATGTGCATAAAAATGTAGGAAAATTAAAATATTAAGATTATAAAATTTTAAATAAAAAAATATAAGATAAAATAAAACAAAAAATGAAAAGAAAATTAAGAGGTAAAATTTAGAATTAAAAATTTAAAATTTAAGGAGCAAAAATAAAAGTAATTTATGTCGTAATTGTTAAAAGTAATATTTCAGGAGAAAGAAAGAAAGAAAGAAAGAAAGAAAGAAAGAAAGCAAACATAAAAAGAGGTATCTATATCAATCTGGATCTAAGAATTTAAATAAGTATTTTTTCTATGACAGCATGTGGTCATTAAATCACTTTTCATATTAAGTAAATCTGGATTCTTGATATGGTTTAAGATGACAAGTTTCTCTGAGAGGCATAGACTACATTTATCTGCTTTTTCATTGTAATGTTTGGACTTAGCTATGATATTCCAGGTAATAATAGGGTTCTTGTTATTGTTTTTTAATTTCCAATAATGTATGGATAAAGCAGTACTTTTGCTGTATTTACTGTTGTTTAAAGACAACATGTGGTTGTTAAATCTTACCTTCCACCTGTTAGAAGTAATTCCAAAGTAAAATTTAACATCATTATCACCCAAATGAATTTGAGCTCTATAAACAATACTTTTGGACATACACTGGCCATTCAATGGACAGGTTTTATTTTTTCAACAGTTGAAATTATTTTTAGAAGGGTCATTTTTGCTATTAGTTGGTGGCGGATATTGCTTATGTGGGCCAAATATTTATTTGATATCATAGCAATATGTAGTGAAATGGATTTATCTATGTTTTATAACACAGCTCTGTTCATACATTGAGCACTGTTTTATTAACACCTGACTAATAATACTATACATATGTACACCCTCCTCATATGTATATTTATTAATTTATATCACTATATATATATATATATATATATATATATATATATGTATAGACATCATGTCACTCAATAAATCCTGGGCCTAACTAATAAAACAGCAACTTTTCGGCAAAATTCAACTTTATTCATCAACATAAAGTGACTTGCAAAAGTTAACACTCCCTTTGAAAATTTATATATTTTGTATAATTTAACAGGGAACAACACATTTTTTTAATTTCAATGATTGTTAAATATGAAGCAGATCCATCACATTTTTCTTTGATATAAAATTACATTTTAAAAATTCCACTCTGATTCTCAGAAAAAAATCTGTAGAAGGATTTGTCTTTGGCCTCTAAATATGCCACAGTTCCCAATATCACTTCTTTATTCCCCTGGAGCATTCTTTTGAGAAACTTCCAGTAGTTGCCAGGGGCCAAATCTGGAGAACAGGGTGGATTCAGAGGCAGTTCAAAGTGTAATTAATGTAGTTTTGTGTGAAAGATCACTTTTTCTTCATTTGTGGTCATTTTTTGGTGATTTCTTCCTTCAAACACACCAATAATGCTATATATTATTTGCTATTGATAAACAAAATACTTTGCGTATCCGAAAATATAGAGGCCAAAACCTTGCCTGCTGATGTTTGAGTCTTTGGTTGCTTTGGACAGCTTTCACCTGCTGCTGTCAACTCGGCTGACTGCAGATTTTACTCTGGAGTGAAGTGGTGGATCCATGTTTTATCCATTGTAGAATATTTATGCAATAACCTTTTTATTGTATTGAAACAGTTGCAAACAATGCTCCAAATCGCCGAGGTGTTGTTGTTTTTGATTGCCTGTGAGCAAACGCAGCACCCACTTTGAACACAACTTTCTCATTGACAAATTTTTATGCAAAATGGTGAATACACTGCCTTCTGATATATTTAGCTCCTCTGCTATCTCAAGTAACTTCAATTTACAATTGGCCAAAACGAATTTGTGGATTTTTTGGTGTTTTCTGAGACCACTGTCGATTTTGGATGACCTGAGCATTCAGCATCATTTGTGTCTGTACGATAATGTTTGAAGTCAGCATTTATGAGGGAGCAAAATATGAATAACACATATCAATCCATTGCTTTGTTTGAACAGTATTTTTTCCCATCAGATATCAATGCTTTATCAACACATGAAATTCAGATTATTCAATTGTTTTGGGCCCAATCAGATTATTAGTTTACAAATAAGAGTTATTTAAGTGAAGCTACTGTTGTAAATTTTCAAAATTATAAAAATCATATGGATTTTTTATCAGTGGCGATATCTATATGTCAGGCTCAGGACTTATTGAGTCATGTCTTATATAGTGTCAGGTTGTGGTGATGCTTAGTGCCAAGATTGTTGTTTTTTTTTTTCAATCTGCAAAGAGTGAGGACATCATAGTGGTGCTTTCACAGAACTTCAAAGTCAACATGACTCTGCTCAGTTAAATGACAAACTTCTCCAAAATAATATCTATATATATATATATATATATATATATAACCTTGTAACAAAGTGAATCCTTTGTATTGTACATGTTAATATTATATCCTGACTATAATATGAAATAGTGAAGAAGAGTCAAAAGTGAGGAACAAATAGGGTTAAACTTAAATGGACAAAAATAATGAGCTCGGTAAACAGAATAATTGGAGTTAAGTGTTCCATGGCACTTCAATGACCTCACTTGCAAAAGCTAAAGTTGTTTTGACAAAATACGAAAGTAAGGGCTAGAATGAAAATGGGAGAAAAGTTAGTTGCAGTTCAAGTCTGAGTTGTCATTGGAGCTGAGACCATGAGCACGAATATTATAGAATATTATAAAATAGAAATAAACGTGACATTTGACCTCTGCATGTTTCATCTTGTACTTTCTGTCTCAAAACCTATTTTCAAATTTTTGAGAAAAGCTGTTGATATTTTAAACTATTATACTTTTCTGTTTGATATCACTTATATTTCAATATATTAATAAACTATGAAAATGAAATAAAAAATATTGTCTTTCATTAAGAATAAAGAGAGAAGACTTTATAAGAAAACAATAAAATCAAAATATAAACAAACTTGTGAGAAAAACTATTCTAATTTTAAACGTGTCAACGAATAGAGGAAAAAGAAGCGACAACCTCACAGTATAGGAATTATCACCCCATTTATCAAGCAGAAAAAGTAAAAAGACGAAATGACAGATCTTGTGAATTCCTTGCATTCATTTTTTTTAATAAATTTTGGTGAATTTCCTGTCTTTGAGGCAAAAGAACATTCAATTACACTGATTCCCAAAGAAGAAGTATTGTCTACATATGAAATACCATTTTCTCAACATCTGCCTACTTTGTATTTTCCCATCATCCACAAACATCCGATTCAAACCTTGTCAGAAAATACAATAAAATAGAATAAATTTCTTTCAGAGCAACTCCTATAATATTCTATAATAATCTTATAATGATCTATAACAATCCTATAATAATCCTATAATAATCTATATATTAATAACATGTTTTTAATAAATGAAACTTAGATTTATCAAATACCAAGCAGTTGCAGGAAAAATAGCAGGGAGAGTTAAGATGATGTTATATGAATCTCTGAAATAAGGCATGCCTTATAAATCAGCATATTTCCTCGGGGAGGCTTCATGTCCTGAGCATCTACTGGGACTTAAACTCAGTCGAGACCTTAAGTGGAACTCATATATAGAATACATCATTAAAAATGTGAGAAAAATGGTCATTTCACTGTAGTGTTTCAGTAAGTACCTGACTTCTGCTATCCTTTGCCTTTACAAGAACCAGATCAATCCGAAAATAGAACACTGTTACTATATAAATGAAAATATGCTTCATTTTCTAAATATTTTTCTATTTAGAAATGTTTGGTTTGGTTTGGTTGTTTTGTTTTTATGACATATCAACCTCAGCAGGACATTTATTGCCAACTAAATTTTATTTATTTATTACTGGTAATACCTTTTTCTTTCAACAATTTATTGTTGTTTTTTTGTAAGCTTTGTGTCTAGTAATACTTTTTTCTTTTTGAGTATCAAGATTCCTTGGGATTTGTTTTTAAGGGCAGGGTCCCCAAGTATTACCCTTGTTATTTAACCCATAACTGGAGGGAAGGGACGGATTACTACCTTTTCCAAGAGTACCAGTGCTTAAGTGAATGCAGGGTATTCAACTGGAGTTTGAACTCGGCTCACCGATTTCTCTTTCCTATCCACTGCACCACAATGCACATCCATCACTAAACGCTTACAGCACCTCAAGCAGTCCCCCATCTAAGTACTGACCAGGCTCAATGTTGCTTAACTTTGGTGATCGAGCGAGAATCAGTGTATTCAGCGTGATATGGCCATAAGCCTATTTAGAAATGTACATTGTGGTGTAATGGATATCAGCTCGGAATGGGAAACCAGAGAGCCAAGTTCAAATTCCAGTAGAATTCATTTAATTTACTTATGCATAAATATCCTTGGGAAAGGTATTAATACATCTCTTCTCCCTCCAGCTATGGGCTAAATAGCAAGACAGATTGGGTTCTATAACACTGATTGGCAACAGGTCTACCACAGAAGGCAACGACATACAACTGAGTGAAAATCTTCTGCCTAGTCAGTCATGTCTTGAAAGACACATGATCAGTCAAATGTATATCCTGTATGGTCATGAGCTAACTGAATGATTATGAAATCGGGAAATAATTTACGTTTTATGCATTTTCATTTAAAAATAAGAAAATAAGCGATATTTTTGCACATTTATGCTTTTCTATTAAGAAATAGAAAAATAATTTATATTTTACGCATTTTCATTTAAAAATAGGCGAATGCACTATTTTTACACATTTATGCTTTTCTATTAAGAAATAGAAAAATAATCTATATTTTATCACTCATGTGGATGACAAATTATTTTCCACTCTGTAACCCAACTGAGAGAAACATTGCAAACCTCTCACTGCTCTATTTCTATTTCCAGGGGAAGTGCTCAAACAAACTACATTCCTTAGTCTCACCAATTCTAACCTACTAAGACCTGCCATGCTATGTAAAATTGTTTCAAACCTACATCATTCCCTTTATATTCAACTGATGAGATGCAAGTTCCACTACAGCAGTCTCTTTCCATGAACCCATGCTTTGTGGAACCGACTTACAAAAGGATGCTTCCCCAATCACTACATTCTTGATCTGTTCAAGTCTACAGTTGACTGTTATCTTTCCCACAGAAATGGTGTCTCTTAATCTGTAACCAGCTACTTTGAGAGTCTCTTGTGCTTTATACATTGTGGATAGTATTGTTAAAAAACAAAAAAAATTATATGGCTTTTTACCTGAGCTTAGACTCGACTTAACAGTGTCAGTTGAAAATATGCTACTAAGTTAGTATCCAAACAGTGCCAATATATCTTCTTAACATGAAAAACAATCACTACAATGAATACAGTCTCATCACTGATGAAGAAAAGACTTGAGGCATCAGAAAGTTGCTTACATACCTTGCCAGCAAGAGCAAAATTTTAGAGAAAACAGAAACAAAACATACACTTATACATGACATAAGAAAGAGAGAGTTTAAATTTCTAGGACACATAATGAGGAAAGAAGGATTGGAAATTTTGACACTCACAGAACATAATGAAGGTAAGAGAAACAAAGGAAAGCTGTGAATAACCTACCTAATGAGATTGTGTAAATGGTTGGCAGAACAAGGATTAAAAAGACTGAATTTAGTAAGCGCTACAAAAGACAGCAAATATTGGAGAATCATCATACTTAATGTCCAGAAGAGACATACGTGATACTGTAGCATAGGGTTTTCTTATCCACTACAAAACATAGAAGAAGAAGAAAAAGAAGAGGATGTGAGTGAAAAAATTAAATCATTGATCTAAGGTCAAATTCCAGCTAGGTTTTTGTTCGATTTTCAATAAGGCACACCTTAAAAGCATGAATTCATCTCTTCTCATTCCCAAATCAATTCTCGTTAAATAGTAGAGTAGAAATAGGCACATGTCCAAGTGGTTAGAATGTTCACTTTCCAACCTTGAGATATGGATTCAAATCACACTCTGGTTGATTTGTCAGGAAGGTGAATTTTTGTGTTTTAAGCCTGTAGAGGCAATTCCAACATGCAGCACATTTAGTCAGTCAGTTAAGTGCCATACATGATATATGCTTTGGGTGATCATGTCTTGAAAGAGACATGACTGGCTGGGCAGAAGATTATCCTGCTGTAGGTTGCCATTGCTTTCTGTGGTAGACTGGTTGCCAGCCAAAGCTATAGAACCCAATCTGTCCTGTTATTTAACCCATAACTGCAGGGAAGAGATGGATTAATACCTTCCTCAAGGGTATTTGTGCATTATTGAATGTGAGGATTTCAACTGGAATTTGAACTCGGCCCCCTGATTTATTGTTCCAAGTCGATATCCTTTTTTATTAATTAATCCATGTCCTCCTTCCAGTTATGGGTTAAATAACAGGACAGATTGGGTTCTGTAGCATTGGCTGGCAACCAGTCTACCACAATGGCAACCTACTGCGGTATAATATTCTGCCCAGTCAGTTGTCTCTTTTTTGAGACATGATTACTCAAGCATGCATAACATATGGCACTCAACTGACTGACTCTATGTGGGGGAGTAGATAAGACATCCCCAGTAACACAAATGAACCAGGAAAGATACCTTAAATAAAGAACTCAAAACAAAGTTCAGAATACCCTGCTCTAAGCAAGCTCTATGAGAGGTTTTTGCCTAACCTAATGGGCTCAGAATTTCGACATTAAATAATTGACACTGTGTCATATCTGGCCTCACTGAAGAGGTTTGGACTCTCTGCCAGAACACAGAGAGTAACCCAGATGAGGCTCTGCTATTTTTATTTTAATCCTCTCAAATTCTCTGATTGACTTTTTGATACTGATAATAAATCCATTAAGAAGGATAACCCATTGATCTCAGTAAAAAAATACAATTATTCATATCAGTATGTAAGAAAAACGTGGAAAAATTTTGTCCCCTTTTCTCATTACTTACAGGAGGCCCTAAAAATAAAAAGTATCTCATATTCCTCTAAGAAACATTTTGGTCCCCAATGAACATTGGACTACATTTAACAAAACACAGAATAGTATACAGCATACAAATGTCTTAAACTGACTTGACTGCACACAGATATAGTGTATAATTCTACCATACCAAAACAGAATTCTCCTCAGATATTAGTCTCTCTTGAGATTAATAAGAAATTTGCACATTAGTATAATCTTCTGACCGTGTTTGAAAAATCTAACATACTTATAACTATATACTAATGAAAAAAAATCTATATATTCTGTTAAAAGTAAATTAAAATTCATCTTTGTTAATGACTAAAAGTATAGCCAAAAGCCAAAAGTGTTTGGATAACTAAAACATTTGGACAATTTTTTATATAATTTATTTTCTGAGAAGAACAAAATTATAAGATCACATGGAAAATGATATAAAACTTAAACATAGCATCATGTCTGTCATTTTTTATAAAATTTGCATAAAAGCTGGTTCCTGCCTAAATGCACAATATATATATATATATATAAGCATATAGAGTGGCTATAGAAGAATCCAAAGAAGTATCCTGTACATAAAGTGGTAGGATAACTCTCTAAGTACATATGTATATAAATACATATAGAGCAAATATAAGAAAAAATTAAGACAGACACGTTATTTTATGGCATATATATATATATATATATATATACTAGCAGTATAGCCTGGCGTTGCTCAGGTGTAATGAAAAACTAATCCATGGTCCTGGAGCTCAGACTCTTTGGATGTTGGCACGAAAGACTAAAAAGCAATAGGTTTTATTTTTTTTTTTTAATCATTTCACCCCAAGCAAGGCAGAAATGCCACTGATGAGCTGGGGGCTACATAACTGTAAAAAGATTAATTAGAAAAGAGTGAGGAGTACAAACTCATTAGAAAGGAGCATTAGAAAGCTGAGAATACAGGTGCGATGAAAGATACATAGGTGGAGAGAAAGGGAAGGATATAGGGGGGGAGCTAGAGTCCAGAGGTTAATACATGAGTATTGACATTGCATTTAAATTTCTGGAGGTTGTAGCCATCAGGAAAGCAAGAATACGGGAGCGAGTTCCACAGGCGGGAAGTGCGAGAGAAGAAGCTGCAGGAGTAGAATTGTCATCTGCATTTGACTAACCTGACTGTGAATGGGTGGGACCCAGTTGCCAGTCTGGTTGCACGAGTAAACACCTGTTGCAAAGGCACCAGTGACTTAAGTTTGTTGGAGCAGAAGCCATGAAAGTATATATAGAACTGACAAAGGAAGGCCACATTTCGACAGTGGGGAAGTGGCTGCAGTTGAGCCGCCAGATCAGGACCTATCACGTTACAGACTCTCCTTTAGAGCCTGTTGAGAACACTGAGGAGAACGACAGGGGCGCCTGACCATAAATGGCAGCAGTACTCCATGCATGGATGGATGGTTAACTTGTATATATGCAGGATGGATTCAGGTGGAAAAAACATCCTGGATCGGCATAGTGACCCAGCCTTCTTAGCAGTAGATTTAGCTATGGAATCAATATAGTGGTTCCATTTGAGGTCTGAGGAGAGGGTAAGGCCAAGGAGGTGTAGTGTGTTGCTCTCAGGGAGAATCGCTTGGTCCATGCTTATGAGAGGCAGGAGAGGTTGCCTGTGATGGTTGATAGACAACAGCTTGGTCTTAGATGCATTGAAGTTGACAAGCCACTTCTTGCCCAATTCACCACAGAGTATAGATTCCGTTCAATGTCAGCAGCAAGATTATGTCTGTCAGGTTTCTTACTGGTGCAGGAGTATATTGTGGTGTCATCTGCGTAGATGCCTACTTTGGAACTGATCTCATCTGGGAGGTTGTTGATGAAAATAAGGAAGATCATCAGGCCCAGGATAGAGCCTTGTGGGACACCAGCATTCGTGCTGTAGGATGAAGAGGTATGCCCATTCAAAACAACCTTCATTTTGCGGTTATTTGAAAAAGATTGGATTAGGTCAAACAGGCGACTGGTAATACCGTAACTCCGTAGCTTGCATAGGAGGCCAGAGTGCCAAACCCTGTCAAAAGCCTTGGAGATGTCCAGAGCAACCGCGCAAGCCTCGTCAGACTCATCAAGGGCCTGGACCATGTACTCCGTTACGGTTGTTAGCAAATCGGCCATGGACCTGGCAAAGCGCCTGTCAGAGAAGAGTTTGTGGGCAGTAAGATGTTGGACTATTTCAGCATTGATTATGGCCTCGAATACTTTCCCGAATATCAGTAGAAGACTGATAGGACGGTAGTTGGATGGGTCCGAGGGTTCACCACAATTCTTAAATACAGGAACAACTCAGGAGAATTTCCAGCATGCAGGAAAGCAGGAAGCAGAAAGGCAGTAGTTAAACAGTTTAGAGAGGACAGGGGAAAGTTCAGGAGCACACCTCTTAAGGACTATCACCGGGATTCCATCGTCTCCACTCGCCTTATAGGGGTTGAGTTTTGAGATTACTCGGGATACTACTGTCGGGGTAATATATACATTGTGCAGTTTGGCCTCAGTTCTGATAGGGAAGTCGGGTGGGTGTACTCCAGATGAGTCAAATGTGGAGTTGGATGAGAATCTGCTGGCAAAGCATTCAGCTTTGTCCGCAGATGACGTGAGAACCTCAAATTCATGGATTAAAGGAGGTATTGAGGATTTGCTATTGTTCAGCACTCATTTGCAAATCCTCCAATAGTCTTTGGAGTCAAACTTGCGGTCAGCTATGCATTGTCACATTCTCTCAGCAAACAACCGTTTGACGTCATTTAGGGTTCTCTTGCACTCGTTGTGAGCAGACGTGAACAGGCGCCTATTGTGATCAGATGACTGTCTCCGGAATAGACGGAAGTAATGGTTCCTGTGGGCAATGGTGGCTGAGCAGGCAGGAGAGAACCACGGAGAGGAATGAAGTTTTAGGCAATACTACCTGGTCGCTATGAAGGCATCAATGCCAGCTTTCACCCATGACGAAACCGCAGAGGCACAGTCATGAGCTGTTAGATCGAACACTTTTCCCCAAGGGACGTCGCAGAAGAAATCGCGAAAGGCATCCCAGTCAGCTTTTTGGCATAGGTAGGAGGTCCTATAGGTAGGGAGCTCCTGAGGGGAGTGAGAGTGGAAAGAAATACTGAGAGAGACTACAGCGTGGTCGGAGTTGCCGAGAGGGCAATGTTGCGAGACTTGACAGGCATCAGGCGCAGAGGCGAAACATATATCTAGTAGTGAGGAATGACTCGAGGGAGTGTTGGGAAGCAAGTGGGGAAGTTCACCACTTGCGTAAGGGATTGGGTAATAGTGAAGTTCATGGCGTGAATGCCTGCTGGATCAGTAACAGCATTTTCACACCACTCAGAGTGATAGGCATTGAGGTCTCCGAATACAAATATGTGGGCGAATGGGTGATAGGAAATAGCCTTATCTATGTTGTCAGCAATGCTATCTAGTAGGGAGCAGTCAGGAGAGGAGGGAGAATGGTAAAGAAAGAATAGGTAACTAACCGAACTGAGGAGAGACAGGTGGAGACATATGTATTTGTGGTCAGTAGATTCGAGTGAAGTCACTCTAGCTATGGGGAGGTGTTTGCTGGCGTAGACACCCAGCCCATGCATATGGACAGTAGAATCCCTCCTTAAGAGGGGAAGATAACCAGGGATGGAGAGGTCAGAGGAGGGAATAGCTGAGTTGAGGTTAGTTTCGCAGAGCGCAAGGATGTCCAGGGACTTTTCATGCAGGAATGCTTTTACACTAGGAAAGTTAGTACGAATGCCCCGGATATTAGTGAAAGAAAGGTTAATGGGTTTAGGTGGTTTGATTTTAACTGGTTTAG